>JAAAKE020103241.1:0-39001 GCA_010014785.2 Anisolabis maritima
AAAGTCAAGGGGTGTGGGTTCGGATCCCAGGCAGTCCGAGGAATATTTATTTAAATCAATTGGATACCAATTGATATCAATAAATATGCCTGGATTACAAGTATCGTAATAAATTTATACATGATTCGTTGAAAAGTCTATATGGTCTCAGATGCCGAAAAGACTAAAAAAATTTTAAAAAATAATTATTTTATATTAAAATATTCTATATCATTAAAATTAAATATTCTTTATTAATTTATTTACTAGAGATATTTCTCCAAAACTGTAATTTCTTTCTTCTTTTTCAAAATCCCCTTACTATTTTATCCATTGCTTATTAAAAAATATTTATATAAGAATTAATGTTTATTAAAGAAAATGCATAGTGAAATTTCTAACTAGACTTTGAAAGTTTAGTCAAATTCCTATTTTTTATGAAAGGACCTATTTCAATTAAAATGTAGATTGGTGAATATCTAGAAATTAAGCTATCTTAGGAAAGTTTTAAGAACTTATTCTTGCCTATTTTAGACTAGGCTTATTAATAACTTTTTCAAGGTTAATACCTGTTATTCGTTTTTTTTCCTTTGCATTTTCTCTTTCAGACTTATAAACTTATTTTCTAGTTAATTCCTTCTTTTCATTTAATATTTCTATACCTTAAAATATTTTTTTTATTCTTACAAAAAATGCATACATCAAAATCGTTGATGAATTGTAAAGGAAAAAATAATTAAAAATATATTTTCAAATTCATTTTTTCTCTTCAATTTTAAATGCCTTCTTATTTTAAGTGAGTATTTTTCAATAATTTTTTTTATAACTTTTACTTTTTTAATGCCTAAACATTCGATGTCTACTAATATCAAAAACAAGAGTTTCTCAAACTGAAACTTCTCTTAGAAGGGGCAAAAATAGTTATGAAAGGACAACCCTGATTTGACTCGCAAAGTGGGGCCAAAAAATTGTGTATACTTAGGTAGGCTCGATTGAGAAAAAATTACTAGATGGCTATTTTGTTAACAGTAGAATTTTAATTTTGACAAATATAACATTTTACAATAAGAAAATTACATAAATTAATACAAATTTTTTCTCTAACTATAAAACATAACCTAGTCCTATGTCTTTATTAGAAGAAATAATTTTGTGAAAGAGATTTGAATGTCTTAAATGTCTTTGGATCGTAAATTATATAAAAAGTCTTCAAACTGCTCTCTTCAGCAGATTGCTAATGAATGCCAGTCGAATCCAAATTTTTAAGCTTCTGGAAACATTTATTATCTCTCAAGAGAAATCTTTTAAATTAGAATCGTCACGATCTAAACATTCATTACTGCTGTAAAAATATTATATAAAATTTTTATAGAAAATCTTTTTGAAAATGCTATAAAATGAAATAGCTTATTAAGATAATATATCAAGTTTTATAGAAACCCAATTGGGATAAGAATTTTTGATGTTGCCAATTGGGGGTAAGAATTTTTGTTATTATTACTATAGAAAAAATAGAGTCAAATAAATCGTTCAAATTTGGATTTTTTGTTCCCACTCATAAATTTTGATTAAACAAATTTGCAAATTAGGTGTCATCCAAATTGTTTATTTTTATTAATGTAGTAATAAATTGTCAGATAATAGGCTGGCGAAAAAGAAATCTATTATTTTTTCACTAGATGGCTCTAATGATATATATCTCGTGATGTATTTATTGATCGCATAGATTCATACTTGTACTCGTTAGAAAAGTTACATTCTTTAACAGTTTTGTGATTGATCCATTCAGTTGCGAGATTTGGCGCGTAAAAGATGCACGTCAACAAAGAGAAAATTGGGTATATTTTACAATTTTGCTTCGATAAAGGCGAAAATGCAAGCCAGGCGGCTGAAATTGTGAATGGTGTTTATGGTCCAGATACTGTCACAGCCACTCATGCGCAATTTTGGTTTCGTAGATTCCGTTCTGGTAATTTTGGCGTTAAAGTTGCACCTCGCACAGGTCGCACACGTCGTCGATGTCAATAAAATCATAGAAATGATTGAAGTAGACCGGGATGTTAGCAATCCTAGTATCGCCCAGGAGCTGAAGATCGACCTCCAAACGGTTTTAAACCATTTGCATAAAGCTGGATTCAAAAAGAAGCTCGATGTTTGGGTTCCACACGAATTGACGCAAAAAAACATGATGGACCGAATTTCGATCTGCGAAGCCTTGGTCAAACGTCAAATGGAGTCATTTCTGAAACGGATGGTGACTGGGGATGAGAAATGGTTACATACGACAATATTGTACGAAAACCATCGTGGCCAAAGCGCGGCGAAAAGGCTCAAACGGTGGCCAAACCAGGAGTAACGGCCAGGAAGGTTTTGCTGGGTTTAGTGAGACTGGAAAGGAATCATCCACTATGAACTGCTTCCATATGACCATCTAACACGAAATTCGGACCTCTACTGTCAACAAATGGACTGTTTGAAGCTAGCGATCGACCAGGAGCAGCCAGAATTGGCCAATAGGAGAGGAGTTGTGTTCCATCAGAATAACGCCAGGTCACATACGTCTATAGTGACTCGCCAAAAATTCCGGAAGCTTAGTTAGGAAGTTTTGATGCATCCACCTTATAGTCCGGACCTGGCACCAAGCGATTACCATCTTTTTTGTCATTGCAAAACTTCCTTGGCGATAAGAAATTGTCCTCAAGAGAAGATTGTGAAAATCGCTTAGTCCAGTTTTTTGCCAATAGAGACCAGGACTTCTATGAAAGAGGCATCATGAAATTATCTTTAAAATGGCTACAAATTGTAAAACAAAACGGTGCATATTTGACCCAAATCGAACAATCTTAACTATGTTCAATAAAGCCGTGAAATAAACGAAAAAGTAATGGATTTATTTTTCTCCAACCTTTTATATAAAGTTTTTCTCAAAAGATTGGCCTGTATAAAAATCTTTTGGACGTCTTCTTATAACGTTTAAATAAATAATGAAAGAATGGAAACAACTTTGTGAATCAATGATGCATGTCACTAAGTTTTTTTTTTTCACTTTCTTTGATCATATTTATTTATCTCATAAAAAAATTTGGGAAAAGATAAGAAACAGTTATATTGATTTGGATGGATTCAATTTTTGGGACAGATTTCCCGTCCCATGGGCACTCTGGACATCACGAATTCGGCCCTTTGTGGCTTTTACTTGGAGTGGGATTATATCTCCCACTTTCCTACCGAGGGAGAGACCAATAATTTTTTACGACGAACTGGACTCGAACCCGAGTTGTTTTGCAACTTCAGATCCGTAATCCGAGGCTTAACCGAATAGCCACTCGCCTCAGCAGTTATATTGATTTTATTTTGACTTAAACATAATGTTTACAAGGCAAACACGATTAAGAAAAATATTTTAGATATCACTTTTTGAATCTCACGATTCCGTAAGGAGATAATTTTAAAGACCACTAAAAATGAAATAACATATAAAACAAATTTTTTAGACTGGGACGGCCAGCAAAAACCGGGGTAGTGATCCCTAAGTAGTTGGCCTAAAAAAATGTCAAACGAAAAAATTCTAAGTTTATTGAAAATTTTTAATGGTAAGCTTTTAATACACTATATTAGTTTTAAAGTATAAAGCAAACGCTGGACTAGAGTCATCACAATTAATAACAACCCACAAATAATTTATTGATCTTCATAAACAAAAAGAGAAATAAGTTTCAGAGCGTTTGGATTAGTATGTAGAAGTTAACTGGGAAGGACTACATGATGTAAAACATCCCCGGGTGCCATCCCAACCCCTTTATATGTTCTGGATTTTTATGACGGGGGCTCTATGCTAAAAGCTGGGTAATGGGTGTGTGTATGTGTAAAGGGCTTTATATATATATATAAATAAATGTGTAAAGGGCTTTATATATATATAAATATACAAGTGTGTTTGTGTGTATGTGTTCGTCTCATATTGAATACTTAATAGCCTCAGATGTTTTTTTTTATCCTGAACTTGTAAGGATTAAGTCCTCAGAATAACTAATTAATTGACTAAGATCTTTTGTTTGTTCTTGCTTTTTCTTGAAATGTAATTAAAATTTTACATATTTTATACAATAGAAATTTAACAAGGGTTCTATTCTAGTCCCGAGATTCATTAAAGCCTCTGTGCTTTGAATAATCTTATTCGAATGAAATTAGGAGCGACATTAATTAGGTATAAAACAAATAGAACTTGTACTACATACTAGCACACAAATGAAATGTGCCATTCCTTCTCCAAACTTCGAGAACATATTTAGTTTTATTACATCTCCTTCACCCTAACATTGAATGTTTTCAGTTTAGAAACGTCTAATTTCATCATTTTCTATAAATTTGACTTGATCACGAAATCTCATTATATAAGTGGAAAGATTAGATTTGAGAAGAAAGATGTGAAATCCTAAATATATAATAATAAGATAATAAATTTTTTTACGTATATATTCAAAAAATATTAAAATTAATTAATAATAATAATACGTTCTTATTTTTTGCCATTCATATGGTCATAAAAATTTATATTTAATTTATTGACCCGGATACTATTCCGGATATATACAATTATTAAATAAGATAACAATTTCTTTTGGTATCTTTTTTCAAGGCCATTCAAATATATTAATTCACTGATTATATTGATTTAGGCTTTATTAAATAAAATATAAAGAATTTGCGAAAAAAAACCTTATTAATTGATATTTGAACTTGTAAAATTTCTTCTTTTATATTTGGTAGAAGGCAGGGTACCCAAATGATCACTAATGGATTTTTAAATTAATTTGCTCCAGAACTATAGAAAAAACCATTTAAGCGAAATTATGAATCTTCGTAGAAATTAACAACTGAGAATTCATGCTTTAGAGAAGCTCTGGAGTAATAATCGAAAAATCCATTGAGTTGATCATTTGGGTTGCCTATCTTAAGCAATTTCTACCAACCATGGTACTTTCTTAATGTTCTTACTATAAGTCTGAGTAGCATTATAACAACATGCCCTTATAAAATTGTTTAGGGTCCATAATTTATTGCCATTAGAACAAAAAAATTTTTCAAATAAATTTATTATATTTAATAAAAAATAAAAATGACTATATTTTGTTCACTATTGAATAATTATTTATTACCATCAAAGAAGTATAAATCTTAATAATATATATATATATATTTCTACAATTCAAAGGACATAAGAGATTATTGTTATTGCGACAAAAATGTTTCTTGAATATTTTTATGGATTATAAAATAAATATAAAAACGTATTTAGGACTCTGAAGGAATTTGTAAAAACATTAAACAGACAAGTGTTTACACTAGATGTCAAAATCGTAGGTACAATTAATGAGTTCCTTTCAACATACACCTTTGAATTGTCAACAATAATTTTTAATGAATTTTTTTTTTACTTCCAGCTTGTTTTTATTAAAATTTCAATCAAAATAATGAATCATAGAAAAATAATAATAAAAAGTTAGGAGAATATTAAAAATGGGATGATTCCAAAAAAATCTTTAAAAAAGTGCTAAGTCAAAAACATAAAACTTTAAACTATATTAAATTATTGTTTCAATCTAGCAGAAATGTTTCTGGTAGAATATGCTTAAAAATAATTTAGCCTCTATGAAAATTAAAATTATTTCAAAATTTTCAGTCCTTTTGAAGAGAAAGAAGGGAAACTATTTGCTCACTTTTGTTTAATTTTCGAGGATCACAATTTTTTTATAAATAGGTGATCTCTATATTAATTTAAATGACTTTTCTTGACTCAAGAAAATGATATCGGAAATAGGAAGAGAAGGCCTTCCTACATGATGGACAAAATTGACAACTTTTATAAATTACTTTATAAATTACTTTCAAATTAATATAATGATTTGCGAGATCCAAAAGAAAAATATGATCATTGCTTAAAATTAAAAGAAAGATTCTACAATAAAAAATCCCGACATCGATTTTTTTTTCACAAAAACTTACTCACTATATAATGTATTATATATAGAGATAAATAAAAAAGCATAAGCAGACGATATTTTTGAACACTCTACCTTTTTGCCGATCATACTTACGACATCCCCACTCTTCGTTAATGTACTATGCGCAATTGCATAATAACCTAACAAAAATCCGTCTTCAAATACTTAAATACTAGAGGCAAATTTTTAATTATATACGTAATACTTGCCTTAGAGAAATCCTCTATAGGATCTTAAATATACTTTTAGTTAAAGCTAAGTACTAATTTTTACAATTAATTGAAATTGGCTTTAGCTCTTTTCTTTTCCGTAAACATTTGAGTATAACAAGCAAATTGCTTCTGAACATGCAATCTTCTGTTGACATCAAAATCGTGGAAATTAAATTTTTTTAAATGCATATATAAAGGTTGAAGGAGAGTCACAATTAACTTAATCGCGCCAATTAAAATTTATACATAAAGAAAAATCATAAAACCGAGTGAACCTATAATCCATGATCCATTTATTCTCTATATTTTATAAAATTTAAGATAGTTAATTTTCTTTGTCTATGTTATAGCCATATAATATTATAAATTTACGAATAAGAAGGCAGACTGCAGGTTGTCTGCAGTTTGTTTTGAAAAAGATAGTTTTCAAAACAATGCCCTATGGGACTAAAAGTCAATATATCGTTGAAAATAAATGAGTACAAGATTATTGTTTTGACTGAGCATGTTTAATAAATTAATTTTTTTCTTTACCATATTGTGGTGGATGATACAATACATATAATATCCAACCATATTTATTTAAATCCATTGACTTTGAGGGCTCTGTTGAGGAGACAGGAGGTCTGTAGAAGATTAGTGTTAGTAGCATCCTTGGCATGAAGGGTTTTTATTTAAGGTAAACAAATCCTCAAAAATACCCTGGATTGGAATATTGGATCCCAGCACAACCCTCAGGCAACTCTACGAGAAGAGGTAGGGTCTGTAACATTTTGTCCGATAGAAGGGACGTAAAAATAGATTCCCTCCCAATAGTGCATTTTTCGCAAGGAGTAGGGTACATGCCGATGCTGAGAGTCCCTCAGCAAACTAAACATCCTCCGAGCTTTGAATAGGTTGGAATGAAAGAGCCAGAAGGAATTAAATATAGTAGTAGTTAGCTAACTAGAAATGAATATAGAAGGAAGAGTTAGAGATTAGGAAATCATGTAACTCTACGGAGTGCAGTTAGATGGATGGCTACGGCCAGAGATCGGCTAGGTTTGATGGGTATGTATCCGTGCACGAGAGCACTTCAGGTAATTACTTCTGAACATGCTAAACATCCTCCCTAGAATAGGTTGGAAAAGGTAAATAAACGGGGGTCCCGATTGGTGGACCTATATGGTCCAAATGAAATAAATTATATAAATTTTAATAGTTTCAATTATATAATTATTTATCTTTTATATTTAAAATAATTTTTTTTATCTCAATTTAAGGATTTTACTCCTTATGTTCTTATACCTATTTGGTCTAAAATGAAAACCTATTAATTAGAATAGACATATGCGATTTTAATCTTACTTTTTTGTTTCAGGAGACAACTGCTCTTAAGAACTCCTTCTCTTGATGATAAACTACATCTTCTTAAAAAGAGTGAGTTAAAAATTTCAATATCTATTAATTTAAATACAAACAAAATAATTTTATTTTATTTATTAAAATAGTTTGCAAATTTTTAGAGGGCTGATTTGATTTATTTTTTAAAGGATTACTATCTCACAATATATTATTTCAAAGCTTTTTTTAACAATTTTTTATTTTCAATGAGTTGCTTCTGAGAATGAATTGATGAGAATTAATATCTCTTCATTATATCTAATTTAATACAATTTCACCTAAAATTCATATTCACCTTTTTCTTGAAAATACATTTTCTCAACTTCATTTTTTTATTTTACCCTAATTACTAGCTAGCTACTACAACTACAACACAACAAGAACCCAAAAATCACTATTACACACGAGAGAAAACATCTCCATTAAACGATTAAAATTTTTCTTTCCTAAACATCAATAAAGTGTATAAAGAAGAATTTCACTCGATAATATTATATAATATTTTTCATATTGCGCGGCTGTGTGTGTTAACTAGTTGACAGTTTTTGATTTGAGAGGCACCCTTGGCGTTTTTAAAAAAGTTATAAAACATGTAAACAAATGATATAAAAAATTATACCACTCCTTTCCTCTCCCTTATTCTTATATTATGAATTATTAAATAGAGACCTAAAATCGGAACCAAGAATATTAAACTGTAAAAGCAGACCTGTTCTCCATTTGTTCATAAAATTATTATAATTATATAGTTTGGTATAGTAATTATAATATGGAAAATTATAAAGAATGTTAATGAAGGAGAAATAAATAAATAATTACCGTATTTGCTCGCGTAATTTGCACACCATTTTAGCAAGTATGATCGCTAAAAAATCCGAGCGCATAAAATATGAGGATTTTTTTAAAAAAGTTTATGCTTATTCTAGTATGATTGAGAATACGTTTTATGAAAATTTTAAATTGTAAAAAATAAAATTCCAAATCATTGTTTAAAAATTTGGATGCGCAAATTACACTAGCAAATACGGTAAATAAATAAATATGTATTAACAATAATATTCTTTGAGTGAAAAATATTTCTTTTCTTGTATATCTGTATTTGAAGTTTCAACCAGATGGGCCCTTTGCTCAAATTATTTATTTTTTGAGAGAGTCAAAGAGTTTAAAAGATTTTTTCATTTTTTCTAATCTTATTGATTAGAAATAAATGAGTATATATATATATATATATATTTTTTTTTTTTAGTTCAAGAATTTTTTTCTTTTAACAATTTCCGCCCCGTGCTCATATGTATGTGACTGGAGTAGAGTGTTTTCAAGATAATAAAGAACGATGATAAGTTAAATCCTAAGAGATGGCAATCCCAAAGCAGCCAGCCATTCTCATCCTGTGTTTTTGGCAACGAAACAAGTTCGTTGGCCCTTGCCTGCCCTCCACCTCTTTCCCATAGGTCCACAGGGCCTCCTCTATGCTGCTTTTCGCACCCCCGCTTATTGATCTGCCCCTGGGAGTGTTTGGATGTGAACTCAGGACCTCAGAGCAATATATTTTCAACGGCTTTGTTAAGATGTCTTTACAGATGCTGGTCATTAGTCTTTTGATTGAAGAAAGAAAAACCAGAGATGATCGCGATTTATCATTCGTTTCTAACAATGCTCCCTAAATTGTAGAAAAACCCTATGGGATGTTTATTTTAACTGGAATAAATTAGAATATCCACAAGAATCGTATGTTTAATATAATTTTTGAGGTCAATAAAATGCGTCGTCAATGCACCAAAAAGTCTTCATAGGTGCCCAACCAATCATGAGCCAGCTATTTGATTTTAACAATTCATGAAACTGCTCACCTCCATCCCCCAATGATCCATCTCTAAATTAATTTTCATTTCTCTAGGATCTTTAGACTATTTGATTTTTAGGAATTTTTAGCTTCTCGATTATTTATTTCAATACAAAAATAAATAGACACACAGCAACACACCAACAAATCTGAAAAACCCCAGTTGATGTTCGGTATTACATTGAATTCTACTAACTTTTCAGAATGGAAGATTTAAATGATAAATTAATAAAATTTTATACCGTATAAGAAAGAATTCATAAAATATAGTAATGAAACTCTATGAACCAATATAGTGAGGGTTTTTTCGATTTAATAATTTATAGAATTAGATTTTTATTTATTGTTCGAATCTTATTTTAAAATAATTTATTTAGTTTTTTTTTAAGGAGGGAGGGGGACTTTAATTTTTAAAATTTTGTTATCGTCTTTTTCAAGTAGAAACAAAGCCCCTTGTGGTGTAGAGTAAGAGATCTACATTCAAGTACCAAAGGTCAGTGTAGTTCGCTTCTGAACAAAAAATTTATTTATATCATATTGGCTACAATATATAACAACTAATACAAATAAATAAGGAGGAAGCCTCAGGTGCCGAAAAGGAGTAAAAATAAATAATTATTGTTTGTCTAACTTTTATAAGCAATAGGGAGCTTCTTCTTTAAAAAAAAAATACATAATGATTATTTTGTTAATAATAAATTTTTTCTTTCCGAAAAAAATATTTGAACAAAGGCAAAAACATAAAACGTAGAAATAACAAAAAATCTTTTTTTTTCTAAAGCTCATTTGCACAGGTATGGGTCAATTTATTATAAAAGAATTGAAATGAAATAAAGTTTATAAAATATATGAACAAATTTAATGAGACAAGTTTTATATAGTACATAAAATAAAATAAAAATAGTAATCATTTTATCAACAAAAATCGTAAATCACAATGAATACAGAAGTATTATTATTAGTTGCTATCTAGTATAATGAAATATAATGAATGGGGGTATTTATCATATCATTTAGATAACTAGGTGAATAATAATTAAGAATAAGAATACCTTTTAACCTACTTATATTTATGTACCTATTTGTTTTCAAACATAAATGTCCCATGTTTATATACTTAAATCTGTGTAAGGTGGGTTTAAGATATGTAGGAATTAATCGTTTTGGGGGATAAAATTGGGAAAATTTTAATAGGCGTATTTTGGCATAAACTAGCAATCTTACTGGAAATGTGATATATAGAAGTCTTAGACTTTTTATTTTTCAAAGATCATCTAATAAATAACTGATATATGAATTTTAATCAAAATCGTTTGAACGAATTTAAAAAAAACTAAAAGTACATCTGTAAAGTACTAGTACCCTTTGGCCGATTTTATCCAAAAGCTTCGAGGTGCATGCATCGTAGTACTTAGCTTAATATATTTATAATTTCAGCCTCGTGTTTTTTCGTTTTTGAAAAATCTTGTTCACACACATACAGACAGACTATTTTGCGAGACCCATTTTTTTAGACTCAGGAGACCTCAAAATGTGTATTTCAGTTGAAATATCTCGGTTTTTTAGTTACATAGAATTTTTTTTAATGATTTATTATTACTTCCATTCTATTTAGTGGAATAAATTTTCATATAGTATTGAAAATAAACAAAACACAAATTCCCAGGACTATTTGTAATTATAAATGAGGCAACAGCAGCAGAGTACGCTGTTTCTGTTCGCAATTTTCTTCCAACAATAGCTAATGAAATATAAATTATGACAGGATAATCGATTAAATTTATTCAAACTTCCTAAAATGACATTTAAAATGAATTATAGATTGAATTTAATTATGAGTTCATGTAAATATTGTACCTCGGGCTTTTGGAAATATTTTATTAAAGTGTTTTTGACATGTTTCCTTCACCATCCCTACAGTAGATTATATTCTTAGTAAATTTAACAAATTTTAATTATTTATTAACTAAGAGATTGATTTTGAAAGCAAAAGGCATTTAATCTTTAATTTCCTCTTCCCTTTTGGAGCTTGTTGTGTAGGAGAGGGGGGCAGTGAGTTCTTTTTTGGTTTCATATTTTTGCAATGTGATTCCGCCCGAACCTCCTAGTGTCTTTAAATTTATTATACAATACAACCCTACTATGAAGCCTTTGCCATACGATAATCTAATTTTAATTTTTGCAAAAATATTTATTTTTATATTTTTCCTTATTCATAGTTCCCTCATTTTTAGAACTCACATGAAAATAAATTAGATTCTCTAAAACGTTTATATCGACACATTTTTGGGTTTAAAATGTCATTTAAATTATAAGTGAAAATTAAAAAAACAATTTTTTGAAAAAAAGTGTCTTTTCTGTTGATTTCTCAAAAATTTATAAAGCGATTAAAATTGTGGAAAATTTAATTATCAAAAATTTGATATGTCTTTGGACTTAGTACAAATATTTATGAAGTTATGAAGACTAACTGAAAAACCGATACGCTAACTTCCTACCAAAATTTTGAACACTTTCCACTGGGAAAGTTGAGTAATTTTTTAGAAATTTTATTTTACTAATGTCTAATACATATCCAAAAATTAGTTTTCTATTAATTTCTTCCGTGTTGGACGTCATTTTCTATTAGTTATTAAGCTATTTGTAATATATGAGAAAAAGTTGGTAAATTTTAAATTTGTAAGAATTTTTTCTAATGGAAAAAAAAAAAAAAAAAAAGAATTATTATGTGATTATTTGTTTGTAAAGTATATATGATGTGTTCTCTCTTGTTTCGTGACCTCTCTAAATAGTTGGTCCCAAATTATAGGCGGTGCTTTGCTAAAGGGAGTTGGATAAAGAAAAAGTAAAAATGAAATAGCTTCGCAAATATTTCTTGGGGAAAAAAAAGAACACCAAACCACACAACATGGTGAAGTTTATTTTTAAAATTTATTACAACTTTGATTGGAGTTTGCTGTAAACATCTTCATCTTCTCTTTATAATTACTTCCTTAAAACATGAGAATAATGAATTTGGAATAAAAAAAAAAAAAGAGCTCTCTTCACTGACACAATATGTTCAGTGATTGACCCTTAGTAACTTTCTTAGGATTATACTGAAGTTATTTTATATTATACTTCCTCATCATTGAGAGTTAAATGTCAATAAGAAAAAAATAATTTCAGATCAATAAAACACCATCAATGGATAGAGAGGGAACAAATGAGGTCCGAAGGGCGCTTAGTACTCCTCGTTTGTCTCGGATCATTCACTCACATATCTCCAAACACATGTGCACTGTATAGTTGCCAATGCACTACAAGCATGTTGGAAGCGAGGGAGCGGGGCGTCTACCTACAGGTCATTTAATTCAGGTCTCCCCTCTCAGCTTTCAAATGCATACAAGTATGATGAATGGTGATCGACAGATAGGAAACATTTACTTTCCTTCTCGCCCTTTCCAAATTCTCTTTCATTTGATTTGAACCTGGCCTACTCAGGATTATAAGGATTATAAGTTAAAAAATTGGTTTTATCCCGTTGGCTAATCATCTCTTCTAACAAATTATACACACAGTTTTGTTACTATATTCCCACATAGTAATACTATTATAGCACCGCCAAAGAGGAAGCAGAAACACAATAAAACATTTTTATAGAAAAAGGAAAACATCAAAAAAGCCTATAAAATTTAGAAATTTTTCTTTAAAAAAAAAAAAAAAATTTCTTGAAAATTTAATTGGAATGAAGTTGAACCGGAGAGACAAATGTTAAAGTTAAATTAAAATTTAAATGTTAAAATTACAGGTATCATATAATTTATAGTTAATGACATATCTATCAATTGATTAAAAATAGCTAACTTTAACATAGATAGGATACTGAATGATAGTTTTATGCAGGCATATTTAAGGCATAGGTTATTTTGGATAATAGCCGGGAGTATTGTTTTTTTAGTAGTTGAATTTACCGACTTTTCCCCTTTATTCAAAATAAATATAATACAGATATCTTCTTTCTTTTCTTTTTTATTCTCTTTGCTTATATTATTAATAATAATTTTTGGCGATATAGCACTCACTAATAAATTTCTAATAAAACATATTTTCATTTTCATTGGAATAAGAAATAAAAATGCCATTTAATATTTTTCTTTCTGAAAATAAAATTCGACTCCGTCTGACAATTTAATTCAATTTCGATTATATTTTATAGGTTAAAAAAAGGCTTGATAAAATAAGAAAAAGACGATGGATTTCTATCAACAAATAAGATGTTAGAGAAATAAACATATAAAGAAAATAAAAGTAGGGGAAGATCAAAAGAGTTAAAAATATTTAAATAAAAATACAAATAATTCAGGAGTTGTTTAATTAGCGAAATAAAAAAAGAATGCAAATTTTATTATAAAGAGAAAGCTACGTGAGGAATGTGGAGAGTTCAAAGTATCATCATCTGAAGCTGGTTGCTTGCCTCTTACAAACGAGAGAGAGAAAGAGAGAGAGATAAAATGGAAACGATGAATAGTATTAATTTAACTAATTAAGACATTCCAAGGATTATTTGTCGTAAGTCAAATTAATTATCAAAAATAAAGGAAGAAATTTCGTGTAATTCATCATTTCATAATTCAAAAAAAAAAAAAAAAAAAAAAATTAATTTTTAATCCACCCTGAAAGTTAGACAAGTTTAATCTATCATTGGACTTTTCTTTTGACGTTGAACTACTTCTTTCTCCTGGCAATGTACACACCGGGGGGAATTCGAAAAATGCACTCCCGTTTTGTTGATATAGTTTGTAAACAAAAAGAGAGAAAATGTTCCACATATCTTTAGAGAGGCCAAAATTCCTAAATCCTAAATAGTTAGATATGAACCATTATTATCAAAAGAATATTCCTGTGCTGGTCGGAAAAATTAAGAATTTTTTGTTTGGTTGTGCCTCATATTTTGCTAAGCATTATTTGTACAGATTGTGCTAATAATTAACTTACTAATTCAGCATAAGCAATGAACTCAGATCTAGATTTAATAGTTTTTTGCCTTTCGCCATCAAAGGTCATATAGACATATTCTACCTATATTATATTATATTAATGATGATGAAATATTCCATATTTATTCACATTAATTGGTAGTCAATGTAACTTTGTCGCATAGGACGGAAAGTGAACCCTTAGATAATGAAGCAAGATCTCTCTCTACCTTTGAACCAAAGGAAAGGAATTTTAAACATTTACGGTGTTGAAATAGGTCTAAATAATTTCAAATACTTTTAACAATTGATTTTCAGGGGTGAAATTCTAGTTAAGTTCATGATCGGTCCTTAGCTTCTCGTCTTGAGTGATGAAATGTCTTTAAATTACATTGGCTCTCTATTAAATAAATAAAGAAGGTAACATTGTGAAATATATAATTATTTATCGTTAATGTGTATATGACACCTGATGCAAAAAAAAAAAAAAAACAATTGATTTTTAAGATTATGCTAGACCATTTGCGTATATATATATAGCATTAAATCAAAATTTTTTTAAAAAACAATAAATTGTTCTTTTATTTCTTCTATTCTTTTCAATGATAATAGACTAATATATAATAATAAAGGCTAAATTGCATTTTATTATAAATTATTACTTATTATTCTTTCTTTCTTAATTCGTCTCGGTAAAACATTTATTTAAAGTTCCTTACAATTATAAATATTATTTTGCGGTTTTTCACTTTGATCTTGTTTTTTTTTTTTTTTTATAAATTAATGAAATAACTTCTCAAACATCAATTATAATTATTAATTACTAGTATTTATAAGAAATATTTTCTGCAATTAATAAGAAATTAAGAAATAAATATAGCTAAGTAAAAAGTAGATTTTATTTTTTAGATTAAGCTTATAGTTTGATTTCTGGATAATTAATTAAGTACACACTTTTAAAGTTGTTAGACAAGGAATGCATATTTTTGGGATATAGAATAGAAAATATTTATAAAACAAATTTAATTATTTAATAAAAGTGAATTGGTGTCCAATTGATATAAATTGATTTGATTTAAATTTTCATCGGACTGCCTGGGATCCGAACCAACACCCCTTGGCTTTTAAGATTATCAACATTGGCAATGTCAATATCTTTAACCCCTCGGCCATAGGCACCTGGCCTTCCTATCTTTTCTAAGGGAAAAACCAAAATTGAGGGCTCCACACTATTTTGGAGTGGAAATTATTTATTTTTAGACTCCGGGAAACGTGTATTTCCGTTAAAAACTCAACATCAATTTTTTGCGATCGCAATACTTTCTCACTATATATTTCATTTATAGGTAAGAGAAAATAAAAAGATAAATTTTTATAGAAGTGGCTCTCGTTCTAATTCACTAGAATTGGAACTTAATGTAAATACAAAGCCCTCATTATGCGGAGCGTAATATAAAACAGACGTTATGTTGTATTTACACTCCTCTAAGAAATAGCCGGTGCTAAGACAGACCTCTTCAAATAGAATATCCTCCGGTTGTTGCTGGAAATAAACAAATGAGCATGCGTGGTCCGCTCTAGACAACTTTGGAACAATTAATCAAAAATTCTGGTGAGCTGGCTTTGATATATTTAGTTTAATGACCAAATAAAATTTATATAAAATTCTAAGAAGAAAAATTTGGGGGGAAGAAGAAATAAACAAGAGAGAACAAAATTTTTCACCAATTTATTTTGATTAATACTTTTCTTATATTTAAAAATGGAAGTAACAACAAACACCTCGCATTATAAAGTTACAAACTAGTAAATCAGATCATGTGAATGAGGACTCTAACTAAATAACTAGTTGCGTGCACATAAAAAATAAAAATTACAGATTCTTATTTTGTTTGTTAATTTAATAAATATAATAATTATACTTATTTTAATTTCGATATTGAAAAAAAAGTTGCGGAAATGTTATTTTTTTAATTTATAATAATCTTAATATATTATAAATGCCAAGTCATTAAACTTTTTAAAATCCTTTTAAGGAGAGAGAGAAGGAGTCTTTAGAAGATATGTTGAAAATTTTTTTTATCATTCGAAACCATTAAATTTTTATTTCATATAAAATGTTTAATATAAGATCAATTCTTTAAAATTTATCTATTTACTAACTTTTCTCCCCGCAATTATTAATTTTAAGTATACATGTATTGTCCGAATTTTTAGTATATATAAATAATATATAGTGAGAAAATATTGCGATCGCAAAAAAACTACGCGATTTTAACGGAAATACACATTTTTTCTGATGAAGATGGGATTGGGAAAATACGATCGAAACTTTGAAAGATGATTAAAGAAAAAAGAAAAGAAAGAAAAAACTTTTAAAATAAAAATTCAAGGTTTTTTCAAGTTTTTTTTGGCATATAAAGCATATAAACTAGATTGCAATTATATATTTTTTACGATATTTATTATTATTATACTATTGTCTTTTTTCAACAATTTGACAGCCAATCAGTCATTAAAATATTAATTATTTATGCGTTCATGGTGATAATATACAGTAGAAATATAGAGGCTAGGGAGGGGGGGATTTTTTGCCTCTCATTATTAGATATGAATATAATTTTTTCTACCCCCGATATCAGTCATTATTTATGATATTGATTGGAAGCCAGTATAATTTAAATAAATTTTGTGAAGGAAACGAAGTAATGATCCTTAGATCAAAAGTGCTCCAGGTTTTGCTCCTAAGGTCAGGAGGGGCTAATGAAATAACTTTTGATTTACTTTAAATATTTATCGCTTTTATGATGCATTTCTTTTTCATTTGAAGAATGTACCAGTATAAAAAACTATTGAAATGTCTTTTTCATAAAGTTTATAAAATGGTTTATAAATCTGTTTTTAACTCTTTCTGAATCTTTAAAATCATGTACTTTTAGTAGTGACTAATATATTGGGTGTCAGGGCGGAGAACTAAACAATGATAAAATGAATTATCAAGAAAATAAAGAAAAAGATTGAAGATAAAAACTTGACATTAACATAAAATAAGATGTAATTTATACGTACACGACTAGTTGAGATTTCCAAGAAATAAAATAAAATTTTATACAATACGAGAAAAAAATTTTGAAAAATAGGAAAAAATTGGTCGAGCAAAAAAAATATCAAACGAAATTTTTTAATTTTAAAACTTATGCCACACCTCCCTCTCTGTGTATATCTTTTTCTTTTTTTATTTTCTCTTACATATATATGTAATATATAATGAGAAAGTATTATGATCGCAAAAAAACCGATGTCAAGATTTCAAAGGAAATAGACGTTTTAAGTCTAAAGACGGCCGCACATCACACAACTTTGACTTAAAAAAAATTTTGTTTGTGAACAAGATATCTCAAAAAAGAAAAAAACTTGGCCTATGAAGTTAGCTTTTGGCTAATTAAATTGTAATTTAAAAAAAAAAAGTTCTAAAACAATGAAATTTTTAAATTATGTTCTTCAAATTTGTTTTATAGTATAATAAAAAAATAACAATTCTATACAAATGTTATAAACTTGAAATTATATTATACCATGTCCTTCTTTTTAATAGAGCAAGTTACTATGTATTGCAATATTTGTTTAGTATAGTGAATGTCAAACGATTGACATTGTCTTAAGTTATTTAAGTCCTCTTGAATTTTATAAAGAATAAGAAAAAGAAAAAACGGCAAGGGGGAATAGAACAAAAACAAAAGTAAAACTCCGTAACTTTATTCCCATCACTCTATCAAAAGGGAGCAAAAGAAAGATACTTTTGACATTCTTAAATAAATTTTCAAACCAATCTCAAAAGTTTTATTTTAAATTCTAGAAAATATTAATGATGCTCCTATCCAATTGTTTTCTTATTTTTCTTTGGATGAATTTTTTAAAAAGAAAAAAGGTATATACTAGAAAGAATATTTTATTAGATGTTAAATCTTGGATTGTAGGAATGGGAGTTGAGAAAAACTTATTTGAATCAAAATTTTCAGAACATGATAGTAATAAATAATACTGGGAACTTTTTTTTATTACAAATAACCTTAATGCTTATCTACAAAAATTTGAAAAATAAAAATTGGGGGTGATTGTAATGTAGGAAACGCTCGGTAAAAAAATGATATAAAAATAACTTTTTAACAGTATAATTAGATTACATTATTCCATTCTTAAATTTGAAGGGTGGGACTATATGTATACATTTTATATTTAACTTTTTAATTCAATTATTCTCCTTGAATAGCGGTGCTTTTTCTAATTTTAGCTGTTATTTTATTTGATTTAAATTTAATTAGCCAAGTCTTTCCAAGCGAGTGACAAAAGTTTCTCAGAAAAGGCTTATATATCCAAGAGCAAATTATTGTGTTGGTGTTAATTAACTCCACAAATGTTAGAATTATATTTATTATTTTTAATTTAGACCATTTATTTACTTTTTTCCTGCAGTGATTATATATTTAACATCCCTTTCCCGGTCTCCACTCCGTCAGAACCAAGATAATTTCATTAAATATTACTTTTAATGAATGGAAAAAATGTGCAATTGCATTTCCAAAGTTTTACACCAAGAGCTCCCATTAAAAAATATAGATGCGCAAGCCGGCTCATCACATGGCCTGGCACTTGTAAAAAGGGGAAAGATTGATTTCATGGATGCAAGAATAACAGACTTAATTTGAGTAACTCTCCAAATGAGAGCCCCTAAGTATGTTGTTATAATTAATAATTATATAATCCGCTCACCGATTGTAGAACTAGTTCATAAATAAAATTTAGATGAATAATAGTTACTCACCTGAAACAAAAAAAAAAAAAAAACAGAACAATTAGATCTCATAAAATTAAATAAACTTATATTAACTTTTATTTAGAAATGGAATAAATAATGACCATAATAAAAAAATAATAGTTTAAAAATTAAGACATATTTTTTATTTTTGCATAAAGCATCTAAGTAATGATGAATATGAATTAATTGCAAATATTAAAATACGAAAGGAAATTCATCTTAAATTCTTTTGTGTACTTTTTGTGATTTTTTAAATTTTTTTAAGATTTGATAACTAGAGGATTAGACTTTGCTGTCTATTAAAGCAAATTACAATAATTTTGTTCCCAAAAAAGCCGAATTTTATAAAAGTGATTTAATGTCATGCAGCCAAAAATATTCGTACTCGGCAGAAATCAATATTGTCATATGAATAATTACTACCTTGAATCCGCATTGACTTATCGCAAATATCTATTGGATCATTTACATTTGCCTTTAATTTCTCTTTTATAATTTAGTTTAAATTGTTTTTGTTTTTCCTGTAAAATGTGCATAATGTAGTAATGATGAATATGAATGACATTACATCGAGGATTTTTATAGCTGCAGCAACGACATTCTTAATTGGTTCAGCAATTCGGTTTAAATTTTTTTTAAGGCTTTTATTTTATAGAGGCGAGTACAAGAAGCTATGATATTGGCTTTTTGACATTTTTACTCTTGGCCAAAAATTTTAAAAAAAATCTTATTTAAAAATGCACTAAAAAGAAGAAAATATTTTTTATATACAAGTTTAAAATATATTTGACGATAAAAGTGTGGTGACTTAAAATTTTATTTAATTTCCTATAAATGTCTGAAGGCTCAATGAGCGACCCATGCGTTTTTTTATAATTAGCCAATTATGTATATTCAACAATTTTAGAAAATAAATTTTTTTTTTTACTTTTATTTAAAATTATTTATGTTTAGTGCATCTTTAAATAAAAGTTTATTATTTTTTAATTTTATTATTATTTCTAAGTTTAAACAGTATATATATTTTACCCTGATTTTGAATAGGCACAACAGGGTTACTATTTCTAGATTATGACGGACATACTGGTATACCACCACAAAGCAAAGCACATTTCACTCTCCTTGTACGATTGAAAAAAAAAATTTAATTGAAATCTCTTAAATCATTTTTCAATTGAAAAATGCGGAAGACAGAGTGAGGAACGTAATCAAATTTGAATATCAAGTAAATTGATAAATAATTAGATTGTTTGTTCAATAAAGTTGTCAAAGGTCATTGGGTGATGCTTTCTCAATTAGCATTCCCTTAATGGCTAATAGATGGTCTCTGCAGAGAATGGGAGTTGAGTTTGAATGTCTATATATTTATTTATTTATTAACATTAACTAGTGGCCAGCAGCAGGTAGGTAGGTGGTTGCTGGCCTACATGTCTCTCTCCTCCTCACCTCGCTTGTTTATATCTATCTACTCAGTTATATATCTATATAACATATAACACGAATCACAACAGTGTGTCTGTGTGGGTCATCAGGCGAGAGTGAAATTCAAGGAAGGAAAAAATTGCTTACAACTCATTCGATTATCTAGACACCTGTAACGGCGTCAGATTATTATTCATAAATAAAATTGATATTTTCTAACTGATTTCAATCATAGTAAAATAAAAATAACAAATTTTTCTTTGATCTGATATTAAAAGTAAAATTATATGAGGTCTAATATAAATCGATCAATCAATCGAGCCCCTGCCTGAGTCAAGCTGGTTTAAAGTGTAACGAGCTTTTAATTTTTTTTCTCCCGCTTTAAAGGGGGCTGATATTAATCATTTTATAGTTATATATATTTTTTTGTTTAAAAGCTATAGGTGAGCGAAGAAGTGGTTCATCTTTTTCGTGATGTCCAATTATCAAATTTACCTCATCTCTCATATAAGAAAAATAAATATATTTATTCACGATCTGCTTAGTGGCACAAGTCCTCAGTGGCTAGGTCAAACACATATATAAATTTAATATTTTTTTAATACAAACGAAAACAGCAAATAAAAAAAATAAAAATGTATGTTCATTAACAAATAACATGTTCTTATATTTCCATCGAAAGAAAAAGAATAATTAAAAGTTGTGCGGAACATATGACCTATACCCTCTCACATTCCTATGGGATGTATGGCTATAAGGTTTAGTTTTATATGAGAAAAAATTTTATCCAAAAATTACTTTTTTGCTTTTATCCTGCTAGCCTAATATTTTTATCCTATTTTAAAAGAATTTTTAACTGATGATAGGAGAGACGATTATTATTTATTTGAGAGATGGTATTTCCCAGACAACTAACTTATGCATGATGGAACCCTCTCACACTCCTATGGGATGTATGTTAAGAGAGGGATTTCGAAATTTGTGTCCCGATATTTAATGTCTCCACTTGTGCTTGTCTGTTGATATATCCCAGGGACAAATGGACCATTATTATGATAAAGAATTTAAATTTACATATCTATAAATTTTTTATTTTTCTTTTATATATTTTTATATTTGTTAATAATATGTAAAGAGATAAATTAAATATGTGTAATTATAGTGAGATGAAAATAAATTGTACTGAATTTATATAATCGAACGTTTAGGAGGAATCGAACGGATTAGAAGTAGTATTATAATCAAAGGGGCGGGGAGGAGAAGGGGTAAGGGCAGTGGTCCACCAAGATCAAAGAGAACATAAATTAACACAAGAAAAATATACTAAAATAAAAATTTTGAAATTAATTTTAAATAAGAAGCACTTCCATAAAAAGAAAAATTAATATGACTAAAAATTTTATACCCATATCCCAAAAAAATTCTCTCTATGATATTGAATAGGAAAGTAAAAGTTTTTAAGACTTCAATTTATGTTCAAAATAGTTCGATTAATCTTTGATCTAAATTCTTTTTCTTTTTTTGGAAATTTTTTTCTGGAATAAAATAAAAATGTACTCTCTGTACTCTTTCTTGAAATTTCCTTTTTATAAATATATAAATTGATGTAGTCTAACCGACCATTTTCTCAAAGAAATCTTATAGCTAAGCTATATAAAAAATATTTTATAAATTAAATATAGGCGAAGAATGTAAGTCAATCAAAAAATCAAAAACAAATTTCTCTTATAGTGTCAACGTTTCGGGCACAGGTCGTATATGAGCAAATATTTTTACCTTCTTTTTTCCAATATTTTATAAATATCTAACTTTATATTTAATATATTTTCCTCTAATACGAATTTATTATAAATCCTTTCTATGAATATAAAATTTTATTTGTAGATTATGATGAAATGTTCTTTATTTTTACGCTGTCTGCTTTCATTCATCCGTCTTAAAATAAAGATATAATTCAACTGAAAGGCATATGAATTGAATGAAGGATTAATGCCAAAATGTTGATTTCCTAAGCCGTAAATATCCATAGGACCATATCAAGAGGAGAGAAAGAATGGCAGGCAGGACCGCCGAGAGTTTTGTTGGCCCTGGCATTGTATTTTATTAATACAGCCTCCCCTCCCCTATTCGTTTTTTCTCAAGGTAGGATCCCGATGGGTCCAGACAGCCAGAGTCCTAGTGATTTATCCTCTCCTCCCCCTATCGGCAGCATAGCGACTAGGGGACCCAAACATAAGGAGGCGTCAAGATTTTATATACTAAAAAAAGGAAAAAATTCAGAACGGACTCTAAACACGTATTTTACCAAGAACTCAAAATTTTATTAATCCGGCTAGAGTTATTATATACTAATCCTCTATTTAGGGCTTTTAATACTTAATACTAGTATTATATATGTATTATTTTGGAATTAATTTACCGACACAAAATTAAATTAATAATGAATAATAGGGTTTTATTTTGAAAAAGGTGGATGTTTTCAAAGCAATGCCCCAAGGGGCTATAATTCATGTCGTTTAAGTTAAGAGAGTACGAGATGATTGTTTTGAATAGGCATGTTTCGTGCATCCCGGATTTGAGACCATCCACTTTCGCATCGGATATACTGCCGTTACACCAAGGACTCGGTCCAGTGAAAAACATCATCTCGGCCTCACCAATATATAGAAGAGAGAAATTTCTCAGGCAAGGATATACCTTACTTTTCGCATCACCATCTAGCGAGCCCTATTGATAAATTTCACAATACTAGCTAGACGCAAGCTAAAGGCGAGCAATTCAATTAGACGCGAAGTGTTTTGTCATCAGCACTTGATAAATCATCCATTCATTTTTCTTTCATTTTTTCTACTTCATTTCAAATGACAATTGTAATTTGGAGTAGCCAATCATTTCAATTAGAAATATCATTAAACAAAATATGTTTTCATTCAAAATATCTCCATCATTTTCAAAAATTGTGAACTTAATTTTAACAAGACGAAATATTTGAAATTTTTTTAGAAATTAAATAGAGATTTTTAGTATTAATTAATGTTTTAAAAATTTTTGTGTTCCATTTAATTGAGTAAAATAGTTACCAGTTTTTTATGAGATTATAATGGTCCACATATATATATATATATATAAAACCTTTTTTTTTTTATCTCGGACTTCCGATGGTTCGGTCACTTCTTTCTCACACTCAGAGATTGAGCGGAAATGCATCGATAGGCTCTCTTCTCTCTTAAGCAATCAATGAAAATCAGATGAAATTAAATTACATACTCAATAAGATGGGATTTTTTTTAACTTATTTGTTTTGATTTTTTTCGTGCTTTTTTGTTTTTTTAATTCTTAAGAAGATAATAATACATTTCTCTTAGTGATTCATTCATTATGAGGAGAAAAAATTAATGGATTTATTCAGCAAGGCGATTGTTTTACATGTGATTAATTGGTCGCGCTTTTAATTTTCATATAATTTGTTTAAAGGCAAAAAAACGCATTAATTATTGCACAAATTCTATAAACAATTTTTTTATACCCACATATTATTCTATATGAAAATTGTTTGAGGGCTCTGTGGAAGAATCGGTAGGGACTCGCTGTTCTTCACCGGAGATGGGTGTTTGTATCCCGGACATGGTGTGATTTTTTCATTAAATAAAAATATTTAATGTAAACAAATCCTAAGTATGCCGTGGATTAGACATTGGATCCCACATTTGAACCCTTAGATAACTCTACGAGGAAAGCGAATTGCTGTGACACCCCGTCTTATGAAAGGGACGTAAAGAAGGATTCCATCACAATGATGCACTCTTCGCAAGGAGTAGGCTACATGCTGGTGTTGAGAGAGTCCCTCCTCAAACTAGGACATCTTCCCTAGCATAGGTTAGGTTGGTTGAGTGGTTGAGAGGGGCCGGGTGGAATTAGATATAGGAGTAGTTAACTAGCTAGAAATGAATATAGGAGGAGGAGTTAGAGTTAGGAAATAAAGTAACATCACGGGATGTCGTTAGATGGCTACGGCCAGAGGTCGGCTGAATTTGTGGTGTGAGTCTCTGTACACGAAAGCACTAGGGTAAATAAACGGGGCTCCGGTAGGTGGGCCTATACGGTCCAAATGAAAAATGAAAATTTTTTTCCTGACAGTTCACTATTTACTACCAGACTGAAAAAGGATGATAATATTATAATCATACCAGAATCGACATTGTAAAATTTCAACATTTTAGCACGAATTGGGCTTTTTATTATTCGATTTGAATATTTTCATGGAAGGCGTTTGTTAATAATCTTATTTTTGTAACTCTCTTAATCAATAAACTACACAATATAGTTTTACGACAATTTATTTATCTTAATTAATAACATCAACGTTTGGTTATTTTAAAAACAGATGTTCAATTTTTTCCTTTTTGTTTAATTTTTTCAAGATTAATTTTTAAGTCACATTTACCTTTTTTTCTTTCTTTTTTTTTTTTACTTTCTCTTATTATACTTTTAATTCATATATTTTTTGTATTCAGTTGTTTCCCAAATCTCAAAACTCCTTTACTTACTTACTTGCCCTTTTCGGATGATTGATCATTCCCCCTAAGATTTAACAATTAATTAATTAAATTAATATAAATATATAATTATAAATCCTGATATAGTAAAAACTATTTTTATCTTTAATATTGCAGTACTCATCTTTTTTATTGTTGGTTCGTTCTCGAAATATTGTATTAGAGAGGCAGTGTGCAATAAGGAAATAGTGGTAGATGGAGCCAGCTCAAACAAAAGGTTATGCTGGCTGGGAAACAGATGGCAAGTGATATGGAGTCATAATTTGAATGAAATCTGGTATGAAAGCGAGAGTACCTTGTGAGACTCTTGGTGGGGGTAATTTTTTCACAGTTCTTTAGAGTGAAAACAAGCGTAAACGGCCCGACAATAGTTGATGAGCGGTTCTAAATTCAGTATTATTTATCTTTTTTAATTTATTAACTTTATTATTGTCCCTAAAAAATATATAATAACTTCTGCCTCCTGAAATAGAAAAAAAAGCTCTCTTACTAAACCCCGGGGACAGTAGCTCGCTTCCAG
Source organism: Anisolabis maritima (assembly GCA_010014785.2). NCBI lineage: Eukaryota > Metazoa > Arthropoda > Insecta > Dermaptera > Anisolabididae > Anisolabis > Anisolabis maritima. The sequence continues at coordinate 25,695 of JAAAKE020103241.1, forward strand.
TCTTCAGGACTAAAATTATTTAATATAATTTGATACCAATTAATTTAAATAAACAGACAGGTAACATAACTTTTTAAATAAATGACTATATAACCTCCGATGTAAAAAGTCAAAATATAATTTCTACTATTTGATATAATGTTAATGTATAGATCCAAAATATAAATAAGGTTGTTATATAAAAAAATAATAAATTATTAATAAATAAAACTTTCGTAAAGAAAAAAATATAATAATTTAATATCCATTTAAAGATAACCGTTAAGTTACCTTCAAAAGATATAAATAAAGAAAAATATAAATGTCCCTGAGGGAGGTCAAGGTCGAAGACACCTGAAATTCAACTGAAACAGGTCTCCTACTTCTCTGATTTAAATTCACAAAAAAATGTTATTGTAATTAATTATTTATTACTTTTTTTTTTTATTAATTTATTCATGGAATTTTCATAAACTTTAATTTAAGATTTAAATGTATTTATGATTTGGATTGGAATATTTAAATATTATGTCGCGGAAAAATGCTCGTTCGTCAAAATGCTATCGTATCGATCGATGGATACTGTGCTCTAAATAGAAAATTTAATAATATAAAAGTTTGAAAAGTATTATCAAATTTAATATTGATGATTCGAAGAAATTTTTGAGGGAAAAATTCCGAGTGTTGTAGAGAATTTAAAAGACAGAAGATGACAGACCCTAGCCGACATAAAAGGGCTAGACATTAATTCTATCATTCCTTCCAAATCAATTGGTACTAAGGGGAGTTTAATTTAATGGTATAGCATACTTTTAATACTTTTTTTTTTTAAGTCTTTTTCAGCATCGGAGGGCATTTAGACTCCGTCCTTATTTATTTATATTCATTGGTAGCCAATATAATATAAATAAAATTTTGTCGCTCAGAACGGGAAGCGAACCTCTGACCTTTGGTACGTGAAGCCAGACCTCTACCTCTGCACCAAGAGACAGGGCTTACTATAATACTAATAAAACAAACAAAATCATTTTAATTTTTCTTTCTAAATAATTAAACATCCGAGAATTTAGGAGATAGGATTTAAAGAGTTTTTAGGATTAGGTTTCATTAAATTTCATTAAATTTGATGAAATTGCTCTCCTTAGCACAGAGGTAAAGCTTTTCCTTGATTTAATTTAACTTCACCTCGGTCTTGAGCAATAAAATTTATTGGTTCCCAATTAATTTAAATTAATATACACGAAGCCTCAAATGCCGAAAAAGACAAAAAAATTTAATATATACTTTCAAAATAGATAGTGATCGAGACTGATTAATTACGAATAATTTGAAATATGTGAATAATTTAAAAATGAATCCCAAATTCAAATAAAAAATATGCCTTATCTTGATAAAGAATAAAAATTTTTCTGATAGCGCAAACATTTTTCCGTTTCAAATCCCGAAATGTTTGAGAGAGAGAGAAAAAAAAAAAAAACTTTCCGCTTGAATGTTTTTATTTAATTAATTTGATCCACTGGGATATTTTTCCATCTAGAAAAATGACTTGCTTAAAGAAAAAAAAAGAACCGATTTTTCCTTGGATTAAACAAACGAATGAACAAGACCATCAAGATAACTCTGTTAACTGTCACATAAAAGGCTCAATGGAATCCTCTATATACCCTTTCCTTCTTTATCCTTACTGTATATAAATAAATACAGTGTCTTGTGTACAGATTAACTAGAGCGAAGATCACAAGCAACAAGTGTCCCTGATCGTTAAGCAAACGGAAAAACAATTCTTGGCTTTTAATTACATACATATCTGCATTGTAAATATGGGAAGTTAATTTCGGTTTATTTATCGACACCTTTTCTTTAGGCAAACAGCCAGATAAATATTCAATCTCTATATAAATTAGCTGATATTAATTTTTATTCTAAACGTGTTTTTTGTTGAATATTAAGTAACTTTCAATGGACTTAGTCATAAAAAATAATTGTACTAAGGAATTTATGATATCTCACATATTAATGTAACATCCTTGTATAAAGAAAAGTTTGTAATTAGTGAAAATTTCTTTCTTGTCTTTAAGCCTTTTGTGAGAAATAGAAAAGGATAACAATTATTTAGTTTGAAGATAAAAAGAAAAAAATCTTTTATGATGATAAAAATAACGAAAAAAATAGTTTTCACCCTTACGCTTATAACGTTTCAGCAACAAATAATGCCTTCAAATCTCTTAGGCATTAGAGATCATATACAAAAAAAAAAAAATTGCCTTATAAGTCCCATTACAAAAGCACACATGCAAGCAAAGGCTGCTGAATTTTCTTTTCATCTTCAAAATATAATATTCCAGCCTTAGATGGATTTATTTATTTATTAAACTTAATAATTCCTTGCATTCCAGTACCATTAAATTATAAGAAAAGAAAGATAATAAAAAAAAATTTAGATCATACTTACAAAGATTATTAAAATTTCGTTAGGAATTTAAAATTACAATAAATAATTTATTTCTAATTCACTCATTTAAAAGATAATAAATAGAATAGCATAATTGGGACAGTAACTAAGTAATTTTTAGGATGGATGAAGAAGAAACACAAAACTGAATACAAAATTTTCCAAATTGAAATATCTTTTGGAGACAGAACATGCCACTGAATATAATAATAATGTTAATAGTAGCCTAGCCAGAAATTTATAATCGGGGTTCAGAACTTGCTCAATCTCTCTCTCCCTTTTTTAGTTATTTAATTTATTAAATAAAATTAATACTATTTTTATGCATGTGTATTATTTTATTCTTCTCTAATATCTAATCTAAGTTGAGTTCCCATGAGGGTTTCCTAACTCTCCATTATCTCCGTCACTGGATATCAGAATTTTCGAAGTGTGAACCAGAATTTTTTAGCCCCGGCTTTTGTTTTCCCTTTTGAATAGAGAGGGACAAAGCTAAAGTATCTAAAAATTATGTTTAAAATATTTTCTTATTAATTTAGATTTAATTTAAATTAATAAGCAAAAATTTAGCAAAAAATCAAATGATAATCAACTCTTAATATGAATAAATATGGGTATATAATAATTATTGCCTAAATTATTTTAAATGTTTTAACATTTTTAATGTAGCTAATTTCCCCATTTATAAAAATCTAGTGTGTCTAATATAACATCACACAACTTTCTCTTACCTCCAGTAAGTTAAAGTAGTGTGATGTTATTAGACTTAACTATTAACTAGATTTTTTATTTCTCGTGCCCCTAACCAATAATCATATAGGGTTGGGAACCTCTATTAAAGTAAACATAACTAAGGTAACTAAGATTATACTCACATTTTTTATGTCTAATAATTTTATTATCTTTAAGTAAATAAAATTTTGGCTAAATCTTTCTGTCAAAAATTTTTGAATGTTTTAAAAAAATAATAATATTATGAAACTCCGAAAATGGGTAGTACTTAATAAATAACTTATGCTAAATAGTAAAAAATAGCTTTTTGTAAAAATTTACAGAAAGAAAAATAAATGTCATTTAAGGCTATGATAACATAACTGTTTCTAAAGTGATGATCTAAGTTCAAAGAAAGCGATCGTATCGCACAAGATCGGTTAACTAGAGCATTTAAAAAATTTGTTTTAGCATTAACATAACCATAAATGACGTACTGATAAGTTATTCAAATATAAAATTAACTGAAATAAAAAAATTAAAACAGAAATATTTTAAAATAGTGAAGTTTTATCCCGATTGGCTCCCTTTGTGGCAGCATCCTCGTCGCTCCTTTAATCGTACATCTAAAACACGGCTCTTTTTTAATCAAATTTTTTAAATTTAACCCTTTTCTAAAAATATCTACCTTTGACCTCTATGTTCATTCTATCGCGTTAGTGCACATACACATACACATGTATAGAGAGGACTTTATAAAATTGAGAAGAGTAATTTCATGATTAGAATATACACAAAGTGATTATTATATTTTTTACCAAGAAAAATGAGAAAAAATACTTTTTATTTGATCCTCACATTGCTTAAGTTTTTTTATATATAGCTAATTATAGTTAATTATTTTTTAAATGTTTTTTTATTAAAGCAGGCCCTATTTTGTTTGAAAAAACCCTGCCCACTCCTGTCTTTGCTCCTTGCCGTTAGACAAGGCTCTTCGTTAAATTAAATTTCTCATTCTTTTATCTTTAGAAAACAAATGGAAATTTAATTATTTTAAAACCTTTTTTCACTTTTGATTTTTTTTTCTATTCTCCAATATCTTCGTATTTAACAAAATCTAGGAAGAGAACAAGCAGAGCCTTAAGATACAGTAGAATCTTGATTATCCGTGCTAATTGGGATTCGTCCGGATAATTAATACAAATTTAATAAATTAGGACAATGGGGAAAAATTGAAAAAAAAAAAACAAATCAATAAATGGCAAAAAAAAGCTAGACTCTTCGCGACAGGATGATTGAGGTTCGGATAATCAAATTTCTACTCTATTTTCTAAAATTGTAAGGATGAGTCAATCGTTTGTTCTTAAGACCACTATTTATTGTATCGGATTTCTATTCCAGGGGCAGTTTTTTTAATCATATGTACAATAATTAAATTGTTATTATCATTTTATATGAGATTGATATATATTTTATTTTTATTTTATAATTTTAGAAACTGGCAGAATAGCATCAGATCATTAGCCTATTCCGGTTAAATATTATTGATATTGTCTTTAGTCCTTGGTAAATTCTTATAGGATTTTATAAAAAATTTTCTAAAGTGGTCGATTTTTTAAACTCAGAGGACATTAAGTAAAAAAGCATAATTTTATTTCTATTTTCAAATATAGCCAATGAAATAAAAAGTCTAAACTTAGAAGTGAATTTTGCTTAAAGATCTAAACTTCCTTCAGGGTAACTAGAGAGCCAGAAATAATTTTATTTAAATTTAATATATCGATGAATATTAATTAAGCTTTAAAAAATATAAATTTCACATCTTCCAAGTTAATATAATTTAAATTATTAATCAGATTAAGCAATTCTACTTAATAGTCTCAAATTCTAGTCAGTTTTATTAAATTAATCAGGTTTATTAACTCATCTAAAACCAGAAATTACTAATTTAGTCTTATGTTTATAATATCTTTAAACTTGATATAAAATTAGCCTATTTTAGAAAAGCCATATTAATTTTATTTTAATATTTTATTTTAAATTTAAATTTTTTATCGTCTTTATTTTAATGAAAATTTTTTAATTGATATTAAATTAAAAAGCTAATCTAGGAAATATTTGTTTATAGCTGCTAATAGATATATAATACGAATAATTAATTATATTACCAGTTGAGAAACGGCTGTTTATATGATCAGGAAAAAGGGAGAGACATCTAAAAAACACTTCTTTTATATATTTCAATTATTATATTATTAAATACATTATATTATAATTTCAACATATTTCAATTTTTATAAGTTTAAAGAAAACAGCCAAAAAATGAAATGAGATGTATTCTATTTTGTCTCACTCATTAGGATTATTTTATTCTTTTTAATTCTTTCATAATTTGTGATAATTTGTCTAGTAATTCAGCATTAAAAATTCATTATTAATTTTGGCGTAGGAGAGATATGCACCTAGGCAGGGAGTTTCATCCCTTGTCTTTTATTTTGCCCATGTTTCTTAATCTCAGCGACACAGAAAACTATAGATCCACTTTAATATCGGTCGTTTTCACCCCCTTCCGACAGTATTTTTTTCCAGATTGTAAGTCATATGTGTAACATGTTTGGTTGAAATTGCTCCAGGGGTTTTAGAGTTGTGCTGGAACATACATACATACACATATATATGTTTAGAAGGTTTCCGGGGTTGGTTGTATGTGGAAAACATTATTCCACATATATATATACGATAAATGGAAAATAAAATAATAAAAAATATTGCTATAAATTTTACCAATTTTCTTTACTGAAAAATCTTCGAAATTAAAAAAATGGTATATTATAAATTAAAATATAAAAAGAATGAGTGGAGTGTCTATTTTTTTTTTTTTTTTTTTTTTTTTTTTTATTTAATTGTTGTTTATTTGAGATATGACCGATATTTCACTGGATTGATGAGTTTTTATTTATATTTGAAATTCCTCATCGCATATTTTAATTATAGTTATTATTTATTTTCCTTTGACCTAATTTTTATATAAATAAGAGATTCTTTTCTCATAATTTAATTAAATACAAAGTGAGACAAGAAAGAACTTAGACAGCTTTTTTCCTTATCTTTTTTTCTTAATTAGTCTATGGTATCAAAAAAATTTAAACAACTAAAATACCTTGAATAAATGAACTGAAAAAAATTGAACTCAATGAACCTTGTCTAATTAATTTTTGGGACTTTTTTTCGACATCTCAGGCTATCTATATTAACTTAATTGCCATAATGTGGCATATTCTCCTTTATTAAATTAATATCAATTATGAATAAATTTTAATTAGTTTGTCCGGAAGAGAGGCCAATCTTTTTGTCTTTTAAAAATTTTAATATTTATTTACTTACAATTAACGTTATCATATTTATTTTATTTATTTTATTTATAAATTTACCATATTTAGATATTCAATGGTTTGATTGGAAGCCAAACCCATCTCCTCAATTCAACACCTCTAACCAGAGAGTATAGTAATATAAGGAAATTGAACCTAGGGCGACTTGCAAGAAAAAAGACTCCGGATACTTTTCCGATTACATCTCGAATGAAATTTCTCATCTAAGACTTCAATGCCTATGACATCGTTTCCTACTTCTCTTCACTGAAGATAGAGAGAAATAAATTTGACCCATGTCAAATGTAATCGCAAAAACATCCGGTGTCTTTTTTGGCTGCCCCTGGTCTTTATTTCCTTTATTTAAAAGAGGACAGCTACCAGCATAGTCTACATATCTATAGGATATCGAAAATATACGAAGGTAATAAACTAATAAAGTGTATGTTATTGATTTTTGCTTTCTCTCTAAAATTTCAAACAATTTTTGGTTCATGTTTCAATATCAACTTTTTTACTTTCTCTTACCTATATATATAATATGAGAAAGTATTGCGATCGAAAACATTCGATATCGGAATTTCAATGGAAATACACTTTTTGAAGTCCTCTAACTCAGAAAAATTGGTCTGCCTCTCTCTCTGTGTACAAAATATCTCAAAAACAAAAAAACATTCAAGGCTCAAATTTGTTATTTAAGCTAGGCAGCCAGCAGTTAGAGACCCAAGTCCCATGTGACACAAAGTTTTTGAATAAAATCGTCTAAAGAGTACTAGTACTTTTTTTTTTGCTCTAACGATAATGATAAAAATTTATTTGGATGGATGGATTGATATGAGCCAGGATCGACCTTAAATTTAGATCCAGGCACTTAGGCAACAAATATGGGCCCTTTGTACCACACTCTATTACTGGGGATGAAATTATCTCACAGTTTCCTGCCCCTAGAGGAGACTTCTAGCAAAGTTGGAAATAATTTTTTACGGCAAGCCGGACTCGAACTTTACTGTTTTGCAACTTTAGGTTCGTAAATAAGATTTCATTGCTAATTACATTTTTTATATTTATAGAAAAATGGACTTTATCTCTTGGGTAGTGCTTCTATTATATAGAAAAAAAATCTGGTGTAACAGCACATCATATTACTTTCTTTTAATTAAGAAGGTAAAGAGAAAATTTTGTGATGTGTTCTTAGTTACAGCAGATTTTTTACTATTTATTAGGCTCAAAACCAATTTATTGTTGTTTTTTTTTTATGTCATAGCTAATTATAATCTTCATTTTCACATGCTAAATGCTAAATAAAATCTCTATTTTTGTTTAAAGCTTATTTTTTTTATTTTTTAAATCATTCTTCTCTTTATTTGAAAATACCAAACAATATGAGATTTTATTTAGATTTTAGCATAATTAGTAAACTGCTGTTGTTGTTGTAATTGCATTATTTGTAGCGATTTGTAAAACGTAAATTAGATTTGTAATTTAATCTCCCTTTTTAATAAATATTACACGGGCCCTTGGACTGTGTTGGAAATTAAATTCACCTGAATAGTGAAAATGGTATTAATTTTAGATCAGAGGAAAAATGAATCCGCATTTTATTTATAAAATAAAAATAATAAAATAAAATAAATAAAAAGAGAAAAAGTGAAATTGGTAGAATTGAATCTTTATTAAATTAAAAGTACAAATAATAACACAATAATCTTCCGGGTAAAAATCATGGAAGGTGGTACTGAAATCAATCAATAGATTTAGAACCTCTGCTCCAGGTAGTCACTTAAATTGGTAAAATGGTTTATATTCTTCTAAATTAGGGGCTTCCAAAATGAGGCGCAAAACTGGGGGCTCGAAAGAAATTCATCAGATACTTTTTAGTGTTGAGGAATATTCAAGTTTTTGAAACCACCTTTCCTAGGAGGAATTCAATTTTTTTTTACATTTCATACCTTTACTAAAAGGAATTTTTAAAAGTGCCGTTTTATTATTATTATATTATTTATTCAAGAATCTCACATAAATATAAGGGTGAAGCCAGAAGGGGGGTTCCTGTTAGCTCGCTTAGATTTGGAAATTTTAATTTAATTAGAAAAAATTGGATATTTTCGAAATTTTTTTGACATAATTCCCCCCCCCCCCCCTCCTTGTCTTAGAATAATTATTTTAGTATTTTAAATACTATTTGAACTACCCTGGGGTGCATAAATTCATTCGTTTTTGCATGCTTGAATTTAGGTCACGTAAATTATACCAACTCACTAATGAATTTTTCCTTTAATTGCTCTGGAGCCGACCATGCCTGGGTAATTAAAAATTAAATTAATTAAATTTTCCTAGGAAATAACACAATTGAACATAGATGGACTCTCCTAGGAGTAATTAATCGAAAACCCATTAGGAGTTGGTCATTTGGATTCCAACAAACAAAAAAGAATGAATTTATACACTTCATATATATATAGTACTATATATAGAATGCATAGAGAGATGGATCACTTATCAAATTTAATATATATTCTTCAATAAACAAGAACAATTCATAAATATCAAATGATGATGTTAATTTGAACAAATTGGGTTTCCTTTTCCTAACATCAATAAAATTCATTATTTTGATTCAGTTCAATGATTTGAAAATGGAATCTGCTCAGGTGAAAAATTTTAACTTTAATTTAAATAAAGGTAATATAATTTATATTTTCTATTATTAATCATAGCAAATAATAATAATTCGCAACAACAATCTAAACAAAAATAAATGGCAAATTATATTTTATTTGATTTCCCTGAGGAGACTCAGAAAGAGATGTTATTTATAGGGGTCTTGAGATTATTTTTTATCACCTCCTTGATTTAAGGACTTTTGGGGAAACTTCTAAAATTAAAAGGTTGATAGATTTTTTTTACAAAAAATCAATACTTTTGCTTTTTTTTTTATTTATTTTAAAGCACTTTTGCCTTGATTAATTAGAGATTATTTCTTTTTTTTTTTCAAAACAATGTTATTTTACAAAAAATCTTTCTATAGAGCTTCACTTTTTCCAAATTTTTTATTGCAGTTTTGTAGAATGAAAGAAGACGCGTGTCAAGAGAGTTGTGATCGTTATCGTAAACACTCATAGGAGCTTTTTTCGCTAAGACCTGAGTGAACATAATAAAAGTCAAAGAAGGCCAGTATTGAATTATAAAAATAAATAGCATATTCATATTTCTTTAATTTAATTTTTCTGCGATACTTCAAAAAAAGTATTACTGAACAAAAAATAGAAAAACTCTAAAACACTATGAATAAATATAATAAATAAAATAATGTGGTACTAATAAAAGTAAAAATTAAGATAAGTATTTATCTGAACCAATTAATAAATATAATTCTAACTAAATAATGAATTGATATTACAAAATTTTTAAAGAAAGTTGAATGTCTGAGATTAAATGTGTTAATAATTTATTTCCTATATTATTATAATGATTATCAATCAAATCTAAATTTATATAAATAAGTAACCACCCATGAGGAAGATCAAAAAGATGCAAATATATGTAGAAAGTTGAAACCTTGAATCAAAATGTATTTACCTATAGGATCATATAACTTAAATGAACTTAAATGTTGGTAAAAAATCAATAGAAGCGACATATCGACATAGTGTCAAAATAACTCGATGACGTCACACCAGGAGAGATGTCATTTAATCTTCAGAAAAGTCAATTTTTTAAATTTTATTTTAATGAAAATCAATTTTTAACGACGATTTAATTATGCCAAATAAAAAAATGTCATAAGCAGAAGTTTTTCCGATATCTTCGTTTTTATTATATAATAAGAATTAATTTCCCAAGTTTGGAAGGTTCATTAATTCAAAAATCCAGCTACTCACAAACAACTTTGCTCGATAAAGTTTAGGTTATAGCTTAACTGTGATTGCGATGGCATTTCCTTTGGCGGTTTTAGACCACTTGAACCCCAAACTGACTCATTATATCTCTAAACCTCTGGGCTGTTGACCTTTTTTACTTAAGAATTAAATTTTATATTATAAAAGAAAATTAATATGAGGGTGAGTGAGGGGTTCAGGGAAATTTCAGGTCGAAGATGAATAAAAAGACAAGAGTAGCTAGCGATATTTTCCAGTCCTCTAAGCTAAGGTTTCGGTACTGAGTTGGGAACATCTTCAAAGCTGATTCAATGCCTATTCCATCCCCTTATTTTTTCTTATCCGTTCTTCTTTCAGTATAGTAGTCTTCTTGGAACCAGAAGTAACTTATGTAAGCGGGCTATATATAGCTAATAAATTAGTAATGAACCAATCAAAGGTTAAGTTAAGTGACGATTATTTGGGCATTTTTGAGCTGATTAGCTCTAGTTTAAAAATCATTTTTTATTTTTAGTCTTTTCTTCAATTTTAATTTTGCTAATTTTTTATAATACTTAATAGGATTTTTCTATATCCTTCTTCATTCTACGACATCAATAAAATATTTGCCAAACATACTATAGCACCAAACAATCGCCACCAAACAACCACAACAATATATCGATTAAGATAATGCAAGATGATTGTCTTGTTTGGGTACATATTTTTCTTTCTATTTCTTTTGATTTTTATGTAGTCTTAATCCATCCCAATTTCTCTCTCCCCCCCACCAACAAGAATCTTTTAAAATATTCTCTTACTCCTGCTCTTCGTGGTTGCATTGGTCATTGACTATTTCCAAAAAAAAAACTTTTTGATAAGTCCGGCTCATCTGTATACGCCAGGATTTTTGTCTAGGAAAAGAAGGGAGGCCTAAATAATTTTTTTTTTTTTTAGTATGGACTTTAGAGTTAGTTTTTAAAATTTAGAAAAGTTTCATGAAAATATTGAATTTTATCATTTTTTTCATATTTTTGTTGGATTTTATTTGCTTTAGGGGCGTGACTCCTCCAAACCCTCTGAATACCCTGTATAATATATTTTCGAATTTTATAATAATCTGTATAATATATTTTCGAAACAAATGAAATGTAACCAGGGGGTGTGAGCTTCTGAGACAAATTTTATAAAATAAATATGGATATGAATTTTTTAAACTTTATTTTTTTAAGGTTGCTTCAAAAAAAGGTTCTGTTAGTAAATCGCAGATGAGTCTAGAGTAAGATAGAAATACTGCACATTCTAAAATCAATTTAACTTTTTCTATCGATGTTTTCATGTATTAAATTTATATCATATAAATTATCCATAACTCAATGACATGGAATTACTTTTTAATGATTCTAATCAATTTCCATTTGAGATTTCTTATAAAAAGAAAATTCTATTTATAAATAGAGGACATCCTTGAAAATAATATTGTCAATAATACTCTTAAACTAATAGAGATAAAATATTTTTTATTTACTAGAATATATCCTTTTCAAACATTCGGTGACTTGTTTGGTTCTAATAATGACAGCAAAAACTAATAAAAAAATAAACTAGCGTCAAAAAAATGTAGACATCAAAGTTTCAACTTTTCATGAGCGGGAAAAAAAGAATACAATAAAGAAAAATACAAATACAAATACGAATGATTTTAATGGTCTTTGAAGGGACGCGATGTGTATTTTTTTGCTGCCTGAATGACGTGAGCATGATCATCAACGTCAACAAAAAGAAAAAAAAACAGACAAAGGGATTTGTCTCAACATAAGAAGATAAGGAATAGGAGAAGGAAGGCAGGCTATTGGAACTATGCCCGCAATTCGATGGATTTCCTATTCAGGTAGATTGAATGCCATTTTAATTTTTTTTCCTTTGCCATTTCAGGTATGAATATTTCAATATTACTTGGAAAGATTTTATTAAAATATAAAAAAAGAAGCTTTTTCTAATTTTTAGTGTCTTTTTATTATTGAAAGAATATGAAAAAAAAATTCTTATTATTTTAAAATATTTCGCATTCTTTTTAAAATAATCTATTCCCTCTCCATCTATATTTCGTTAAGATAATGGTTGCATTTAATTTTATTATTACAATTGTTTTTTTTTTTCTTTTTTTTTAGAACATTTTTTGAAATAAGGAAAGTCTATCTATAGTCCAACCATCTCTCAATATTTTGAATTAGCCTAGTAATGTAATTTTTCATGTTTTAATATGTGGATTTTTTTTTTGGGGACCCATTTCTTTATTTTTTGTTTTTGCTTTGTTATTTAATTTTTCATTTTTTTTTTTGTGGTTTTTTTTTTTGGGGGGGGGGGGGAATGAGCTAAATTTATTCGATAAAAATAAAAAACAAAAATTTGGATGAGAAAAAAAGTCGGAGCGACGAAAAAATTTCACTCCTTGCACTAGAAGCTAAAACCAAAGCCCAGTTCAAATAGAATTTATCTTAAAATCATATTTTTCCCTTGTTTAACTTCTATTTTTAATTTTTTTTATATATTTAGAGTCTTATTTATATTTTTTTATCTGGATTTATCATAATATTTAAGGAATATATTTTATAATAAATTCTCCTTGTCAATAATCTAATAGCTTATGGTTCGATCTCTACCATAATAGAAAAATTTATTCATATTAATTTAGATCAAAAGTGGCAAATCTCAAAAGAATTTTTTTTCAACTGGAATTAGATAAAATTTTTGTTACAAAAAAGAATAATGCTTGGAAAAATATTTTCCCACATTTGGATTTTTAATTAAAATATTTTTTTTTCACAAATAATTAATTAGATTGTAAAGCAAACCTTATATTTATTTTCATTACCCCTTTCTTCTCCTCGAACTTTTTGTCGATACTGTATATTTTACCCAGACAACGCTTCTGAT
>JAAAKE020103242.1:0-17984 GCA_010014785.2 Anisolabis maritima
CGTCCTTATTTATTTCTATTAATTGGTAGCCAATATAATAGAAATAAATTTTTGTCGCTCAGGACGGAAAGCGAACCCCTGACCTTTGGTATGTGAGGCGAAAGCTCTACCTTTGCACCAAGGGACAGGCTATATCTCTAGGTTATGAGCGATAGATACACAGACAGAAACGAACACTCAAAGTGAACGCGCATTTCTCGAACCCTTGTGGAAAGAAAATGCCCTAAAAAACTTGAGAAATAGTGATTCAGCTAAACCGTTATGAGAACCGATTTCTAGGCCAAATAATTAATCCTTGAAGGGTATTTAACTGAAAGTAAGATATGGTCACTTTTTTGATTACCAGATGTATTATAGATAGGATGGATATTACGTATAATTAAATCTTTTTAATTTAAATTTTAAATGAATTTAAAAAATGTCAAACAAATTTCCATTTCTTCATTATTTTTTATTTATTTTGTTTTTAAGTCTTTTTCATCATTTTAGGTCATTTCGAGCCTGTATTTATATTAATTGGTAGCCAATATAATTTTTTTTTATTTAAGAATTTAAACACTCCATGGTAGAATAAAATAATAAAAATAATCGGGAGTTATGTGGCACCAACAGATTTTTATTTATTATAATGAAAAATTTTTGGATCTTCTTAAATTTCATTTAAATTGAATTAGAATGATATTCAGAGAGGTCCGAGAGACTTATATAAAGCGAATATGAATTTGAATGCATGCTTGGTTGAATATAAATATAAATAAGTAATAGAGAGACATTTTACATTAGTTAACAGCTGGTCTCTGCATAGGGGCCACTCTATTTGCATAGCGAATGGAATGGAATCTCTAATTGATTTATCTTTCTCTCTCTCTCTCTCCTTATCATATAACCAGGATTTTCTTCTCTCCTGTTATGCTATTTGTCTTTTATTTTTTTCTGAAATATTCGTTGACATTGGGAGTAGGGATCTCAAAAATTTTCTGATGTGAATTAGTCTGTTTGAATTTTTTTATAAAAATATTTTTTTGAAATCGATATTATATAAAGAAAAATATTAAATATCTTAAGCAGCAAAATTAAAACCTCTAAAGGACTAGGCAGGCCCAGAACATAGCTGATATGTGCGAAGCCTACCAACCAGGCGCCAGCTATGCCTAAGATAAAAGATTTTTGGATACCCGTTAGGTTTTTTTACTTTCTGTTATCTATATGTGAAATATATATGAGATAATATTGTGATTGCAAAAAAAATCGATGATTCAACGGAAATACACGTTTTGGGCTCCCCTGTCTAATAAATGGTTCTCGCAAAATGGCTTCTGTGTGTGAAAACAAGATTTCTCAAAAGCCGAAAAAAACATACGATTTTACTGATGTATTTTTTTTATTTTTTTCGGTTTTTTTATGATTTGTTCATTTTGATTTTGATTAAAATCCGTATCCATATTTATTAGATGATCTTTGAAATGTATTAACCTTTTCTCCCCCAAAAATGTTTGGGGTCAACTTTACACTTGTAGGTTATTAGGTTTTTTGTGAATTTCTCTTAAAACATTCTAATGATTTTGATTAAATTGGCTGTATTTTGTCTATTAACAGATGAATTAAAGTAGAGTTACCTAGGCTCAACGCCAAAAATCTCATGTGAGAGCACATCACTCAACTTTGAAAATAAATTCAAAAATATGTGCTTTGAAAGAAAAAGATATAATGATTATGATAGACAGACAAGTGCTGACGTATTATTTTATTTTCCTCTCTAGAATTAGATGTGGTTTTGTTTATTTACCTTACTGAAGCTGCCAGGCGTAATAATTAATTTGTAAACAATGTATAAAGGTATGCAGAGCAGAGATGAGGCGGTGAGTGCCCATCCGACGTTGATACTCCATGGCGGATATTTGTAATCCCCAGCCAACATATCTTCGTAACCCAACAAGGAGAACACGAAAATCACCTACCGAACAAATACAAAACATTGTAATATTTCATTTGGATTTCATATTAGAAAAAAAAGCAAAACCCGTTTCAGAATAAATAGTTTAAGATAATTTGTTTAATTTCATACCAAGATAAATATTGGACTAATAAAGTTCCAGCAAATTCTCCAAAAAATGCCAGGCCTATGACCAATCATCTTCTCGATGTCTCTGGAGAAACGGTCAACACCATAGAACCAGCAAACTCCAGCAGCCTCCACAAAAACAACAAACAGAATGGCGATGCCCGGCCCATAGACGTTCAACAAGTTCACCAAATAGACGCCTCCCTGTTCACAAAAAAACAATTCTTCAGGATAAAACTCTTGGGACCAACCTTTCGGACTACTAAATTCAGAATTTGAAATCACGAGAACCAGTGAATTTTTTAATATATAAATAAATACATTCAAAATAATGATCAGAGAACTTTCACTTTAATAATATGAAATGCATCTATTGAATACAACAAAATAATAAATGTTTATTTAATCATAACAAAATCTTTAAAGGTTGTTTCATTATTAAGAAATATTTGAAGCTTATTTAAGTATTTTTGTATTAATAATAATAATATAATAATAATTATACATTTTGTTCCTACTGAGGTGGATGGTGGTGAGCGCGGTAACTCGGGCGAACCGAGCAGGGCGATTGCCCTGGGCGCAAAATTGTGATATATGAATCCAATCACTTTGTTTTTGATTGAATTGAACTTTGAATTTTGTTTATGTATTTGTTAATATAAGAGTGAGAAATTCTTTTATAATTGAATTATTTTTCAGTCAGAAAAACAACAATTTATAGAAAAATTTTTTTGGAAAGAGACTCAAATTTCACAACTTTCCCCGGGCAAAAAAATCCTAGTTACGACTATCAAATTTATATTTATAGTTCATAGACTAAGTCTAAAGACGAAATCTTCAAATTTATCCTCAGTAGGATATTTATGAGAATATTCAACTCTTATTTTGTAATGCTGACCATTCAAGCCAAAATGCATTATTTATTTATTTATTTATTTATAAGATGAGACTATATATTTAGTATAGTATTTATTTAGCGTTTGTTTTAAAAGTGTTTTCAAAAAAATGAGGTTAGAGATTCAGGCGAGAGTATTTTTTTCTTCTCCCCTTCTCGGGCGGCGTGTGTGTCAACAGGCAAAAAAGGATTCGGGGAATAAATCCCGGCATTTGCAGTTAAGTGTTGTTTCTGTTAAGAGCGGTTTGTTGGTTGACTTGGAGGGCGAACAACAACAACAACTGAAGAGTCAGTCGTCGCCCTGTGTGGAGTAATTGATTGGCTGAATCCAATTGACTTGAGAACATCGGAATCCTTTTAGCTGTCTGTCCTACTCCTCCTCCTCATGGAACATTCATGTCCTGTGATAAAGGACCTGGACCGACGGCTAGCAGCATCGGATTATTCTCTCGCCTTTTTTTGCTTTTATCTTTGCAACTCTTAGCGCTTGGCGCTCGTCATCCAGGTGAAAAATCACCAAACAGATAAGGCGAATTATTATTGTTAGAAAATAAATGAAAACACTTTTCTCGCATCATTTATTCTCTCTTTTTCTTGAGGTTTTGTTATATAGAAAAAAAATTAAGATTCTGTCTGGACTTGTGATGCGTTGAGAAATGCTTGGACGGAGAGGTATGAGTCATGCTGGACCCATGGCGTGAAATAATTGAATTTAAATTTATTTGACAGAGTTAGGTCTGATGTGGTATTGTGTCCCCGTTCTTACGTCTCGGGAGAGAGTCTGCATTGCACCTCTCACTTGGAGGAGAGGTAGAAGTATTGCTTCCTGATACAAAGGTTACTGGTTCGCTTCACAATTTATTTACTATTATATATATATATATATATATATATATATATGTAAATTTTTTCTCAAAAACGGCACTAACAATTTTGATGAAAGTTGGTGTCTTTACTATTTCAGGGTGCGAGAATTCGATTGCTCATCTTTTGTAAAATATATTTATGTGTATGTTTGGAGGAACCGATTTACGAATGACCCATTTATGTTTAACTGCCAAGATCATACTCTTTTTCATTGACATATCTTACTCATTTATAAAAAAACCTCGACCGAAACTCATTCTTCAGGTACTTTAAATTAAATGACTTCCATTTAATTTAACTAAATATGGACAGAGACTAAATGGCTTTTAGATGTTGAAAAATACTTTTAAAAAATGGGCGTGCACAAGTTCAAAACAATTTTTTCTTTTGTTTCTTACGAGACAAATCAAATTTGAATTTGTAGAGTAAAAAATATATGTGTATCGTTTAAAGTCTAAATTAAATGCCTCAGATGCCGAAAAGACTAAAAAAAAAAAATTTTTCTCATT
The DNA here is from genome assembly GCA_010014785.2 of Anisolabis maritima. Classification (NCBI taxonomy): domain Eukaryota; kingdom Metazoa; phylum Arthropoda; class Insecta; order Dermaptera; family Anisolabididae; genus Anisolabis; species Anisolabis maritima. Next base: position 4,334 of record JAAAKE020103242.1, read on the forward strand.
TAAGATGAAGAAATTTGTCAATTGCAAGAATTTATAAATACACAGGGTTAAGGTCTTGAATTTCTATCACGCTTTTAATTATAATTTTTTTTTTAAGTCATTTTCGACATTTAATCCCGTCTTCACTTCATCCTTATTTATTTTAATTAATTGGTAGCCATTATAATATTTTACCACAGGACCACAGACCCTTATAACGTGAAGCGAGACTTTAATCTCTGCCTTAAGGAATTTTAAAGCGATATTACAACTTTCCTATAAATAGTGGAATAATCATGATTTTTTTCGAAATTGAGATTTCAACGAATTGACGACTTCTGGCTCCTAAAAAGTGATCAAAAAGAAGACAAATAAAAAAAAGCTTTTATTTAAATTACCCTAAAAAGAAAAAATAACTTTTTGCATAAAAATAAAAGCGTGGGGCGCTTATTTAAACTCAAAATATCATTAATGGGAAATTAAATTAAACATTCAATGAGTGCATTGCTTTTTTTTTTATTATATCGTAAATATTCTTCAATTTTATGTAAAAAGTTTTTTTTTTTCTATTTTAGTGTAATTTAAATAAAAGCGTTTTATTTTTAATTTTTTTTTAATATGCATTAGCATATAATCCGAACTTGTATTGGATGATTCTATTTTTTTATTTATTTACAATCATCTCTTTCCTTAAATTTATCAGTTTAAAAAAACAAGGTAGCTGAAGAGATTTTTACGATTTATAAAAAGGGCGCTTATACGTATTTATAAAATAAAATATACTTTGGTATTTATAACAAAAGATAAGAGGGATATTTAGTTAAGGTTGGATTTCAAAGATCAAATGAGCTACGTACGTAGGTGGTGGTGGGCAGCCCGCATATGTAGATGAAGATGAGTAGAAACGCGACGAATAATTCCCGGTGACGGCCTAATGACCTGGGGTACTCGTCGCAGAGCGCCGTGATCATTGCCTCCAGGCCACCGAAGGTGCTGTCCAACCCTGAATGAATATCCGAGACGTCAATAAATAAACGGTCTTTAGAAATTATATACATTACAAACAGGTCACAATCAAAAAATAAATTTTTTTATGTATACATTTAGAGAATATTATTTTTTTTATTTAAACAGTAAAAAACCAATTTTTTAAAAGCAAAAAAAAAAAAATCAATTTCATAAAGATTATATCAACTTTTTTCCCTCAAACAAGTTAATTAAAAAAGAGTCTGGAATTGGTTAAATGAATAAACGAATTGGTAGAGGGGCTGAGAGATAGAGGGAGAGAGAGAACGGGGCAATAACAAAGCTAATATTTTTTATACGCACCGAGTGTGATGAGCATGAGGAAGAAGATGATGGACCAAAAGACGGAGTATTCCATACGGGCGATAGCCTCCGGATAGACGATAAATACTAGCCCTGGACCTGGAAATAGAAGTGAAGACAAAAAAAATTCATGATTGTTGAGAGAAACTACAAAAAATTAAATATTAACAAAAATAGAGGGTAATATTTGACGAAGAACTCCATTTGGTGTCTCTATTCAATGAAAAAAGTGAAGGAATATATTTGACGTCAGGCAAAGTAATTAAATTTAAATTCCTTTTCCCTATCCTTTGGTGCAGATGTAGAGGTCTCACCAACTTACCGAACTACTGACTAACAATTAATATAAATAAGAACATATGGCCTCGGATGCCGAAAAAGTCTTAAAAAAAAACATTCCTTCGTTTTCAGAGCGACCAAGTTTTTATTTTAATTAGCCAAATTCAACACTTTTATGGAGGAAATTATTTTTCTTTCTTTCTGAAGGAAAATAAAATTGTTGAATTTGGCTAACTAAAATAAAAGCATGAGGCGCCCACTGAGACTTAAAGATTTATAGAGAATTAAATAAAATATTCAATACACCTCTGTTTTATTTAAATTAGCCAAATATATTCAACAATTTTATAATATTTATATTTTCCTCTTCTAAATAAAAGCATTTTTTTAAAAATATTTTACCACCACTAAAACAGTCAATAGAGAGAACTTCTAGCACTGGCCACTAGAGACGCTGCAAACGTAAGGAATTCAATTTTGTTTAATTCCTTTCTAATAAGTTTTTTTTTAAATTATTTTTATACATTATATTGTCATCACAATTTTACAAAAATTTAGATCTCTAGCTCATCGAGATGCGTTTTAAAAATTGATTACCTCACGTTATCCAGTCAGAAAAAGCAAGTTAAATAAAAAGGTTTAAAAAACCACTTTACATTTCAATGAAAAAGTCCTATAATAGCAATACTTTTGTGTCCTTATTAAATATATGTAAATGGATGCATATGTCAAGTGTCATTGCAGCAATTACTATTAGAGAAATAAAAGGTGTGATGTGTAAAGTGGCTTTAATGCACACATAACATTTTAAATTCCACTGGATATCTTTTAAAAGTTTTGAGGCTTCATTTCTAATTGCAAATATATTTTGAATTAAATAACAAACAGAGAGAGAAAAATAACTTTATTTATAATAATTTATTATATTTGAAGTTTCTCTTATGAATGACCACGAAATAACCAGCCTAAGGGGAGACGAGTATGACGCGTGTGAGGCCACACGCTCTTTTGTAATCATTAGAAATTAATTTGTCAGCTCAAATTGGTACATAGCGCAGTTCGATAAGTTACTAAAGAGCGTGTGATCATACACGTCATACACGTCTCTCAGTTAGGGATCTTAGTGTTGTTTTAGACTCTAAGCTTATCTGTGATATTTAGACCTTATTGTCAAAAAATCTTTTAGAATGCTGGGTTTTGTTTGGCAAATTGGCCATCGTGTCCGTTCGATTTATACATTTATTAATTTATATTGCACCCTGGGATTGTGTGTTAGTCAAATAACTTAACAGAATTGAGTCATTTCAAAGATTTTCGTATTTTATTAATAATAAATTCCCTTGAAACTATTTTCTCTTAAAAAACAAAGGATTTATTTTCACTCAATTTATCTCTTTAAAATCATGTTGATTCTACAGCCATTTTAGAAAGGTTGGCTTTATATAATGCAAATCCTTTTTACAACCTATCGAAAAGACGATATAATTCAATAATTCCCTTTTTTAACTTTTATTGATTATTTCGCTAAATTAAGGTTATTTAATTAAAAAACAAAGATTTTGTAAGTATTGAGTTTCTTAATTAATTCAAAGTATTTAAACAGTTGAAAATGAAGTATTATCAAGTGTATTTCCGTTAGTAAACAAGCGCGTGGATTTTTTTTTTCTCTCGATCGAAAATTAAATTATCGTTGAGTAAACGTAACCAATGATTGAATAAATTTAATCATTTGTTATTTAAATCAATTTGAGGGGTCGGAACCCGAGAGAGACACGGAGAGAGGGATGCGCAACAAGTGTAGGGGACGAAATACTCCCGAGGGGGGGATTAACTTGTAATGAAAGCGGAGGCTGCGGGAGATTTATCGCCTGCTCTTTGAACAAACACCGAAAATGTCCGGCCCTTTGCTAGTTCCTTCCTCTTTTTAAGAGATAGACAACAAGACCCATTTATAAAATTGGCATCTGGTCACCTGGCCATCTTACATTAACTCATTTATCAACAAAATAGCAATAGAATCCAGATGAGATTTTATTGACCCTGTGCTAGATTCATACATAAACATATTAATTAATTACATTTTTATTTGATTCCCAAGAATCACCGGCGTAAGCGTTCTGACTCTTGAATCAGACCATCAATAAAGTCTTAAGATAAAAAAATTTTTTTCCCGATAGGGTACATTAAATTTGGAAATCTAAAATAAGGCAATAGTGGAAAGTGTTCACACCATATTTTTTATTAAGTAGATAAGCGTATCATAGTTTGCATAAATTCGTTCGTTTTTGTTTGGTGGAAAATTAAAAATACTCGAAATCTGTATTGGATTTGCCTGGGGGGAAGGACATGATGTCCGAAACGGCGATATTAAAAAAAATAAAATTTTTTATTTAATTTCTCTTGACTGATTTTCTGACCTAGAAATTAAATTAGAGATCCACATCACATTCTTCATTGTTTATAATTCCCGATATATTTCTATTCATTGTACAATAAATGATCCTGCCTAGCAACCAATTAATGGTACATATAGATTTTTTAATAAATCTCAAAGCCCATTTTTTCAAATTCCCTGGTTAAAGAAATTCGAAATAAAAAAAAAAAAAAAGAAAATCGGAATATGGTAAAAGAAAAAGTTTGAAATTTACATATTCTCGATACGAAGAGGGAAAATAAAAAAGATACGCACGGAAAATAGACTTTTGTGAATTATAAATTTATAAATTTCTTTTACTCTTTTAATGAAAAATTATAAGCTTGGTTATTTTTCTGAATAAAGGCTTATAAATACGGTATTCGTAGAGAGGTCGCCCTAACCAGGTCACTCATGTTTGGATCCTTCATTAAATATAGTGGGTTGAGTAATAGATTCGTCTGAGAGTTGAGGTAAAGTTTTTGCTTCATGTCTAAGGGTCAGTAGTTCTCTTTACAACCTGAGGGATAAAATTTATTTAAATATTGGCTACTAATTCATTAATTAATGACGGAACTTATATGGCCTCATATATCATATATTATAAAAAAACTTCAGGAGTCGGTCAACCTCAACCTATAGAAGGGACGTTAAGGATTCCTCCATCTCAATGATGTACTCCTCACCAAGAGTAATTGTAAAAGTAAAAGTGAATATAGATAGGAAATAAAGTAACTTCAACTGTTACTGAGAGATGGTTCCAAATAAAGATCGGCTTGTTTCAAAGGGGTGAATACGAAAGCACTTCGGGTAAAAAATACGGGAACTCAATGAAAATTAATAAAAAAATATATTTTAAGATATTTTTTTATTTTATTTTCTTTCTTTAAAAAGTAAATTTAATATAATATTAATAATCCTTTTTATAATACGTATAATAACATTTCATCTTTTCAATTTTTCTATAAATATTTACTCTAATCAATCGATAGATATTAGATAGTTACATAAATATTCTACTTCTATAACATAAACTTAAATTCTTGAATAATCATTTTTTGTGTGTTTATTTTATGAATAGCCTATTTAAAGATTTTTTTAATCGGCATCTGAGGCCATATACACTCTATCCATAAATTAATTAGTGCCCAATATAATTTAAATAAATTTTATCGCTCAGGTCGGAAAGCAAACCACTGACCATGAAGCTGAGCTTTAGCACTGCTTCAAGGAGGAGGAGTCAATCTATTAATATATTTACATAATATCCATCAGAAACAAGACTCTTGTTTCATAATCCATAGGCTTGTAGTAGACAGTTCCGACTTTAGACCAATTCACAATAAGTTTTACAATGTTTTTTTTTTTTTTTGATAAAAGGGAGAGCTTTAATTATAAGAAAATAATTAAAAATAGTCATTAAACATTTTTCATTTTTTTCTATTAGGCTATTTTTTTTTAAATTAAAGTTATAAGAACAAATACATGAAATCGACTGTCTGCCATTCTAAGAAGGTAAAAATAAAATTCTAGGGGGTAAACATATTTTTAGAGCCCGCTTTCTCGAGAATCCTTTAGCCGTCGAGTGATGATTTATGATTACAAATATGTTTCTAATTTCACATGTTTTTATTTTTTAAAAAAAATGATTGAAAAAAGACAAAACTCTAAAATCGGACATGGAAAAGCATGCGTGTTTTTATATATAACCCCCAGTCATGTTGGTTCTAAAATTAACTTGAAGAAAATCGATCAAACGTCACCTCAACCCCTTCGCGGGATTCTCTCAATGAAAAAAAAGTTCTTTTGACATTCGTGTTTCTTAACACTCAACCCTCAAACGACCTCAATGATAAACCAGAATAATATAATAAATGATTTAAATTAATTAAAAAAGCATATAACATTTAACAATTTAACATTGTTCTTTTTGTTCCAGCTTCAGGAAAAATCTCCAGAATAAAAATCAAGTAAGCTTTTGGAATTGACAAATTAAATCGAAAAAGATCACTGACATAATAGATTCAGGACTCTGGATTGGTCTGATAATTTCTTCTTTGAAAGGTAATATAATTACTACCGAATATCATTGCTTCTCACTATTTAAATTTTATTATAATAATATTTTGTTTAAAACTTGAACATTTTTCCAGAGACTTTTTTATATACCGAAGAGAACGAAATGTAGAGAAATTATTCATGAGCTCCTACCAAAATATGATAACATGAGAAGCTTCACATTCTCGGAAAAATTGTATAAAATTTGCCTTAGTCAAAGTTAAAGTTAAAAGAAGGCCTCAGGGCCAGATCACGACATTTATAGTTTGTCCTTTTGAGTTGAGATATGTAGATCTTATAGAGTATTTTGATAAGGAAAAAGAAAGAATGGGTTAAAAGGACAAACCGCATATTATTTTCCGATAAAACTCTTATGGTGCCTCTTATAGCTGAGAAATTTATGTTGAAGTAAAGAATAAAGGCTTTTGGAAATTCAATTTCCAATTTAAAATCGACGTAGGAAAAATTTTTTTTGGACAAATACTCCTTCTCAAAGACCATCAGAAAATTCTGGGAAAAAGAGAAGATATATTATCCAAAACTTAGAAACAGATTCTCTAGAGAATTAGTATTGAACAAAAAAGAAGAATAAACAAAGCATCTTGTTCTTCAAAAATGAAGCTACCTAAATCCAACATTAAAAGGAGTTTATGTCATTGACAAAGCGGCTAAGCAATACGTCTATTTTTGGAAGATTTTGCTACCATCTGAAGTAAGTATTGTACCAACCTATTTTTTTTAAAAAGCCCCCTCCCCCCGCCAATATTTATCGAGCACCCCGTTTTTTAGTAACCGTTGAGCCAAATATTTTGAAACCTGGTGATAATAATTAAGACATTTATCTTTAGTCCTGGACCAATTTTCATAACAATCTGTTATGATTTATTCTAAAAAGGGCATAAAGAGAAACTTTGAATTTTATTTAATCTCTTTACCTTTTTTTTAAATTCAACTAATGACTAATTTTTCCAAACAACATAACCCAAAAATAACAATAAAAATCAACATGACTTTCATACTCTAAAAGAACAACACTATCGAGAAGAGCTGATTATAATCCCAGAGGATAAGCTTGAAACGATAGCTAAAAAGTGCGGGAAAGTGTGGCAACTCCGTTGCCTAGTTTTTTATAATTCTATTCAAAAAAGTACCGGCAATTTTGATAGAATACTGATCGCTTATCCAGAGAGCCACTATGCTAGAGAAATTAAAATTTCCGTCGTTTTCAAAACAATACCCCCCCCCCCCCACTCCACCCGTGGCCGAGAGGTTAAAGGTTTTGACATTGTCAATATTGATAACCTTTAAAACCAAGTGGTGTGGCTGTGGATCTCAGGCAGACCAATGAAAATTTATTTAAATCATTTGGATAACAAATATGCCTGGATAATTGTATCGTAAATATATACATTATTTATATAATGTCTATATGGCCTCAGATGCCGAAAAGGCTAATAAAAAACAATGTCCCAAAGATTATATAAGTCAATATATCGTTTAAGATAAATGAGATTAAAATAAATAATAATACAGATATCCCTCGATTAGTGCGGTTAATTGGTTCCGAAATTTCACCGCACTAATCAAAAAATGTAAACTTAATCTCAACGATGAAATAAGTGGCTGTCCGTGGACCAGAAATATGTGAAAGGAGACGAAGTTAGCCAGTAAACTAAACTTCTAAACTTACTCTCTTTACATTCTAAAATTTTTGCAAGTACATATGCATATAGACGAAATATCCTTTATTTATTTATTGTTTCTATCTAATATATAAGTTATAGGTATTTGAAGTTAAGATATTTGTTAAATTTAAAATTGAATTGATTAATTAAATTTAAAATAAACTTCTGAAATAGAATTCTACTCTTTGCGTAGCTTTTAAAACCGCATTAAATAAAAATTTTTCCCCTTTAATCGCGGATTAATTACCATAGGGGATGCCTAAATATAAATAAAATTAAATAAAAAATCATAAATAATATACGCAATCTATCTATCTATCTTTGGAAGAAATTTTCATAGTTATATTTACGTAAATTAAAAATAAAGATAAAAGAAAAATGTGATCTCACTTTTTAATATTAATATGTATTATAAACTAAAAAAATCTCACCAAAAGTCGTTAGCTTTTTATTTACTTTAGGCTTTCCCTATCTCATGAACATGATAAAGATGAGAAGGGAATGTTTAGGAGAGGTTACTTAAGTGAAAAGTTTAAAAACTTTGAAAACGACGAAATTTTAAGATTTTGCACACTCAAAGTCAAGTAGCGAATGAATGAATTGAATTTTCTTTTATGTATCTTTGAGAAGAAAAAGAGAGGCATAAATTTGGATGCAAGATTATTTCAAAATGTTCAAGTTGAATGTGAAGGGGATTAGACCAATTTCATTTTATGTATATTATTATTAATTTATTGAAATTTGTGTTGATTTCAGTACCTTCGAGTCCGACTTCTTCAATTTCTTTCTTCTGAACATGTGACATGTTGCCAAGAACGGAAAATATGACAAACCCAGCCAAGAAACTCGTCAAACAGTTAATGCTCGAAGTAACTATGGCATCTCTGTAAAAAAAAGGAAGTGATTAAAAATTGTTCATTTACAATTCATCATTCACATAAAATTTTGATCCAACATCTACGGAGAACATAACTGATATTCATAAAAGACAGACCCTGAGAAGTAAGTTAGCACTATAATTATTATATATTCTCAGGTAGATTTATCCAGCCCTAGATACTATAAAGTATTTGAAGGTTAACTTTACATAATAGTGTCTCCCTTGCCAATATTTTACCCTTTAGATCAGTATAAGTTCCTCTTTATCCATTCTAACACCAAAGAAAAGAAATAAAAATAAGGTTATATTTATCTTTAGTACATTTTGGGATGATAGTGGACATAAAATGCCCATTTGAGCGTTGTTCCTTGGTTCAAAGGTAGAGGCCTCACTTCACATACATACATACATACATTCCAAAAATCGGTTGTTTGCTTCTCGTCCTGGTTACCAATTAATATAAATATATAAGGACGGAGTCTAAATGGCCTCAGATGCCGAAAAAGATGTAAAAAACTCTCATCAGAAGTTACGTTTTTCCTTATGGATTAAATATAAAGATTTACGAAACTTTTTTGTTAAATCTTGGAAATTTTAATCCTACATTAATTGATAGAATTTAAAGCAGTCTACTAAACTTAGGCCGAAACCAACATTTTTGGCAATTTTACAATAATAAAACTGATGGTCTTCTTTTGGCTGCCTTTTTCATTCTCATCTCGAAAGGTTACATTTCTGCCACATCTCCATACAATATTTGTAAACCCTATAGACTAATTTCTATAAAGCATAAGAACTCAAGTAACAATTTGGAGTGAACAGGAGGGGACAATTTCAAAAAGAGGGGGAAAATTTTATTCTGAATTTATTTGACCTTTTTTTAATCTGTTCCCGGAATCGCCCCCACTCCAATAAAAAAATATAGTCTTTATATATAGAAGTTTAATCTGGTTACACGATAATTAATAAATTCTTCTTACCGATAGCAATTATTGTTAAATTTGTTGTAACTGGAGAGTGCTAAGAGAGTTCCAAAACCAGGTCCAAGAGAGAAAAATATTTGAGATGCTGCATCTATCCATACCTAAAAGATAGAAGAAAATAAGATAAATATATATATGTTTAAAACAGAGCGGATCACATATTAAATAAATAGTTGGACAAAAAAAAAAAAAAAGAAATTAAATACAAAAAGAGCTAAAGGTTAGGAAAAACCCTGAGTTTCTCAAACTAACTTTATAGCCTATCATCTATATATTTGCAAATATTTAGGTAGATTTGTCTCCTATTAGTGAAAAAGGAATATATAAAATAAGATAATTAATAAAAAAGATAAGCTGAGGGGCTTATCAAGTGGGGGAAAACAAACTTACCTTGGCGGTGCCAAGTTTGTGCCATTGTGGGGTGAGGTAGAAACGAATGCCTTTGAGAGCACCAGGGAGGGTGATGCCCCGGATCAACAGGATGAACAGAACCAGGTAGGGAGCTAGGGCTGTCACCCATACCGCCTGCACAAAAACAATCATATATAATATAATCACTTTTATAAGAAAAATTTAGTTTTTTAATCATATAAAATTTAGCATTGGGTATATACAGGCAATTTTTTTCATACTTCCAATCATCTCCAAAATAGATATTTAAGATCTTTGATTTTTTTAATTGCATCAACTTTTGTTGCACATCACAGGAAGTGTAACTCTGATGACATTTTTCAGTTTTTCTTGAATACTTTATTAATTATTGAATAAAGAGAAAATCCTTTCAAATAGATGACATGTAGACTAATAATCTTTATAATTTTTATTAAAAAAGATTTTTAATAAAATTTTTAGTTTTGGCAAAAATTTAAAAAAAAATTCTAAGAATGTATTTTTTTTATTTTAATTAAGTCTTATTTTTGTGTTGGTCTCATCAGTTTCTTTAATTTATTTATTAAATAATAATTATTAAGAAACCTAGTCATATCTAATAACAATAAAATATGAAAATTTTCAAAGTACTAGTATAGGTGGATAATGATTTTGATTCTTGTGATAATTTTAATATAATTACAGGACGGAGGAGGAATTAAAATATTAGCTTTTCATACAGATAATGATCGCATCTCATGCATAGCCAGGTTTTTTTATTAAATAAAAAATTAAATAAATAAATGAATTCTCTGATATGCACTAAAATTGGAGAAGAGAATGAAAATTTTGTAAATATAGGATTAGTGTAGGTGAAATAATCAAAGGTGGCCTGGACAATATTTACTTCAGCGCTTCAGATTTTGGTATTTTTCCTGAAAATTTTTTGTTTGACCTCTTTTTCTTTAACCTATTTTTGTCTTCAGTCGTTCGCAAATTTTTGCTTCCCAGAATTTTTTCAGATCCTTCAAAAACTGTTTACATTTTCCTCTATGTCTCTCCATCCATTAGGCGTTTCCTTTTTTGCCACCCTTCTCTATCTTAAAAAACAAAATCATAATTTTTCAATTTTTATTCACATTGGGAAAAGAGAAAATTTTTTGTTTCACTCTATTTTTTTTTTTTTTAATGAATCACTTCAATTTTGAAACTTAATTAAATAAATTAAATGTCTAATTGTTCTTTTTTTAAAACTCTTTTCGGCTTCTGAGGCCATATAAACTTTAAACGGTAAATATAATTTTTTATTTATAGTTACAGTTATATTTATTTATATCATTGTATTAAATAAAATTTTATCAGACTGCCTAGAATCTGAAAGCACATCCCTTGGCTTTGAATTTGAAGGTTATCAATTTGAACAATGGCAATACCTAATTGTTCAAATTCAATTTAATATTTGAAAATTCAAATTGTCTTCTGACGTCACCTGTGACGTAACACTTAGCCAGTCTGGCTGGTTTGCTAGTCTCTTCTAAAGCAGTGCAAGTAATAGTTTTATTTTTCAAGTGGATTATTATTGTTTTATTGTTTATTCAGAAAATTTTATGGAACGAATATTATTTTCTGAAATTTGAAAATTGTTTTGAAATGAAACAACTATAATTAAAAATAAGGTAATTAATAACCTTTTTATATTATTATTTAGCAAGGAAAGCTCTGTTTATTATTTCTTTTGACATTTTTTTAATAAACAAATAATAAAAATATCAAATTGAACTATAAAAAATTTTTATTAATTTGATTAGGTTTTTTTATTTTCTTAAATTTAAATTGAATAATAATAAATCCATAATTAGTGTCAAGATGAACATAACCTATCCACTATTAACATTCCCTAAATAATATGATAACGTTTTGGGAGTTAGTTCGGAGAAACAAACTTTGAAAATATAAATTAAAAAATTTATTTCAGCCTTTATTGTAAATTATTTATTTTTGATGTCATTAATAAGATTTTTTCATTTATATTGCACAATTACATTTCATCAAAAGAGGCGACTATTTATTAATAACACTAACCATAATAAATAATAAAAATTCATTTTATATGCTCATTTTCCCCCGAAACTGACCAGAGGTTATAGGTGTTGAGGTGTTGATATTTCCTACATTTAAACCCAAGTGAATGTGGATTCGATTTCTCAGATAAACCTATAAATTTTAAATTGTAATATATTGATTAATTTTTGAGTTCAATGAGCCAGCCCTCATCTGATTTTGACGAAAATTGATATCTATATTCAATCTAACACCTTTTTCTGCTTATTGATAATTGATATGCACAATCGATAAAGATAATTAAAAAAAAATTTAAATAAAGGATTCTTCACTCTTCGCAAGCTCTGTAGATCTATAGGAACATTTTGAATAAAATTCTCTTTTTTGATTTTTCTCTACTCACAATTCAACTTAAATAAAACGTGTTAATAGCGTTTCAGAGATAGTTGACCTATGCGGATATAAAAGATAATATCAAGCCACTATTTAATAGAATGGAAATTATCAGTATTTCAATAAAATTTTGGGCGTAGGAGGAAATGAAAATAAAAAAATTCTTATTTTTTTACAAACCGTTTCATACAAAAAGGGAGGAAAGTAATTATACATTTGGACATTTTTTACGAACAGAAAAGGAAAAACGTTATGTGTGTTTTTTTAAGCATAAGTCTAGAGCTGACTTTCTCCCCATTCTTCATGGATATTAATTATTAGGAGACATTAGGTTTTGAATACATTCCATAAAATTGATATAATTTTATATAATAAGAAAACTTAGAGATAAACAAAACTGGTCCAAATTGTTGTTAGAGAAATTAAACAATGTTTTTAGAGTAATAACATAATATAACATCAAAATGGGATTGACTTAAATTAAGTGGGGTTTAATTTTTGCGAGTATACTTAATTTGACATGCAAATCCTGGTTAGAAATTCCACTTACTGAAATAATTACATGCTTTGCGTTTGGGCGATTACTTTTATAATAATACTTGAAAAGAGAAGGAGATAGATAAACATTCATTTACCAACTCATTTAATACTAGCTTCAAACTAAAAACTTAACGAATCAACTCTCCCTATTAAAAACATCCACATAGTATTATTGGAATTATTATTCTATGATAACAAACTAAATAGTAGAATATTATCAAAACTAATTTTAAAGGAGAAATTAAGTGATTCTTTTTATCTAATTATCATATTTAAATTAATATATTTTTACTTTCCCACACTATATATATTAGTAAGGGAAAAAGCATTACGATCAAAAAAAATTTAACACCCCCTTTTTTTTTTTAATCTTTACGTTTCAGGGCGAAAGGACCCAAAAATACAAAAATTTTTAATATGTTTATGTGAATATGAGTATATATTTGTGTAGCTTTTATTTTGACTTATATCTCTGAAACCACTCATCGGAAAAGGATGAAAACTAACATATAGTGATAGCAATAATAAAATGGAGGAAGAGGAGAAGAGAGGTGAAGGGCCTCTCACTCAAAAAAAGTGCACCGGGAATGGATCAGTGAGCCCGAAACTGGTGATGGGATTTGATGTGTGCCAACAGTGCCCGATACACCTGGGATAACCAATCGGGGAATTTGTTTTGTTA
>JAAAKE020103253.1:0-17983 GCA_010014785.2 Anisolabis maritima
TTTGATTGGACCTAACCACCGAGGACTTGTGCCTCTAAGCAGGTCTTAAATAAATTTATTTATTTATTTATTTATTTATTTGAATTAGCTTCTATGAGCTAGAAACCAGCGATAAGGAAAGATGTATCCATTAGGCACAATGCACCTGGGGTAACCATTTTTTTTAAAGACTTATGAGGTTTTCTAATTAAAGGCTTCCCCTTAAAAAAAAATTAAAATAATCACCATGGTAGTAAAATCACTTGAAAAAATAATTTATTCAAGATAAGATTATTTTAAACTAATAAAGTGAAAAATAATAATCTTCCATTAGCCATTACTAATTAATCTTCTCTTTGGGAAAAAAATTAAATAAAATCCTATTTAAATGATAATCATTTTTTAAGTTTAAATTTAAATTATAATTGAAACTCTTTAAAGATATATATTAATTTGAAAAATGCCGCCGAAAAGATAAAACTTAACCAAGCAAGATTTATTATTATTTTATAAATTTATATTATTTTTAAATATATATTAAAAAATTATTTAAATTATTATAAAATATTTTTGATTTTTAAAAGAATTTCAATATTAAAATAAATCTTTCTTGAGTTTACTTGAAAATAATTATTGTTTATGGTATGAAATGATATTTATCCGAAATGTTAATCAGATAACTTTACATTGCTCTGGCATTGGCCTAATAAAAACAAATGTATTCGAGCTATATCTATATATTATGGTTAGGAATCTTAAGTTATTTATTTTAAATTTTTTTTCTGTCAATTTTACGTTCTGTGAAAATTAATCAATGAATTACTATTTTTAGGCTAGTAAAATGGTCAAATGAACAAAAAAACTAAAATCGGAAAGCTATCAATACGATGTGTTTGACAGTGTGAATTTTATATATTGCTTTTTCAATTATTTTTAATTAATATTATTTTAAAATATATATAAATAAACTTGAAATATTATTTTATTTTTATTTAATAACTGATCGTTTAAGTCGTAAATATTTTTTTAATTAATAAGATAAAAATTCAATAAAAATTGATATTCAACATTGTTATGTGAAATGTCCGAATATTTGCAAACAGTGAATTTTATAGAATGTATTGATTCCACTGAAGTATGTATTATAAATGCTGATGAAGGCAACACCCTGCAATTTCCAACTCAAGTAGTTGAGAATCCACCGGACCTCATCATGGAAGATACATCACAAACGTATTTATAAATATCTATTATTTTTTATTACTAATAAGTTAACTAATTTAATTTTAAATCTTGTCGACAGGAGAGTATGTGTTATTGATCCATATAATCACCCGAATCCTTCATTAGAGCCAGTTGGGATCGTTTCGCAGACAGTGCCAGTAAATCATCAAAATCCTGATCATGCCATTCCCATATCGAATCTCCAGGTTACCGAATCTGATCAAGTTTATATAAATAATATCGTGGCAAATCAAGAAACTTACGCTATTGTGAGTCCAATAGAAAATCCTACAGGTAAGTTTTAGTGATTATTTTGAAATACATTTTAAAATACATTTTTAATTAATAGATAATTATTATATTTTTATTGTGTATATAAAAAAATTTAAAATCCTTAAAATAAAATATTAAATTAATTTAAAAAACTCATACTTTATTAACTTAAGAGTGTATAGCTACCTGGGCGCAAGGTTCCCTATGATATATTTTATAACTTCTAATTTTTATTTCTCAATTAATTATACAGCAGCAAATTTTTCATGAAGTTTTTTGTGATTTTTTTCCAAAAAATTCATATAATTTTAATTGTATTAATTTATTTTAATTTTTAATCATATAATAAATGTTATTATTCCTTTAAGATGAGGAATAAAGCCAGCTAAGCTTAAAATCTTGAGTAAAAGGCAACTCAAGTTCAAAACCGCATTATGACAAAAATTATATCAATAATGCCTATCCCCTCGGTAAAGAAAGGGGACTCTACCCCAGCAAGTTAATCCTTATTTGTTGCGCGATTCCTTTATGAAATTCTCAGTCTCATTTTGATCATATCGTAGAAATATAGAAAAATTTGGTGTGACTAAACACACACCAACTTACCTCCTTAGGTATGAGAAAGTAATGTGATGTGCTATAACACCAAATTTTTTGTGACGACATATCTTTACGGTATTATATCAGCACCCAAGAAGTAAATACTGGAACGACCAATTTTACGGATCCAAATTTATCCTAATAAAAATAATATAAAAAAATCTGGTGTGAAGGCCGCAAATCACAACTTTCCCTTATCTAAGATAAGTAAAATTGTTTGATGTGCTATCACACCAGGTTTTTACTTTGGGGGCCTCATATATAGCCACAATTTACTTTACTTTTCATTTTTAGAGATTTTTCGTTTGTGTGTATTAATCAATTATCAATATTATAAAAAAAAATTAAATTTCACTCCCGCCTTGTCCCTTGGTGCAGAGCTAGTGGTCTGGCTTCACATGCCCAAGGTGAGAGGTTCGCTTCCCGTCCTGAGCGACAAAAATTTATTTAAATTATATTGGCTACCAATTAATTTAAATCAATAAGGACGGAGAGACGAAAAAGACGAAAAAAATTGAGAGCCCCAGACTATTGTGAAGTGGAAATTGATAAATACATCAAAAAGATTATCTAATTTATTATATGTAAAGATAATTTAATTTAATCAATGGAGAAATTTAAGAAAAAATCACAAAAAGCCTAAAAATATCCGAGATTATATTTAGGCCCTAAATCATTTAGGAGGATAAGGAATAATACATTTCAATGAGGATCTAATAAGTAATTGATATATTATGAATTTTTAATCAAAATCATGAGAGCGAATTTTTAGAAAATCTAAAAAATTAAAAAAGTACATCAGTAAAGTACTAGTACTCTTTAGTCGAGTTTATTTATAAGCTTTGAGGCGCATGCGAAGTAGGTACCTAGCTTAAATAGAAAATTTCCCGTTTTTGAGAAATCTTGCTCACACACTGACAGATCATTTGCGAATTTTTAAACTCAGGAGACCTCACAACGTGTATTTGTGTTAAAATCACGACAGAGATTTTTTTTTTTTTACAATCGCAAAACTTTCTCAATATATATTACATGTATATGTAAGAGAAAGTAAAAATAAAATAAAATAAACACAAAAAAAATTAAATTTTTTTTTTATTCAATTTTTGAGTCGTTTTGAGTCATACTATTGAAAAAAATATTTGTACACAAAAAATCTGGTGTGACAACTCATCACATTACTTTCTTAAGTAGGTAAGAGAAAGTTATGGGATATTTAGTCACACCATATTTTTTACAATCTAGGGAACTCCAAACGTATATTTTCGTTGAAATCTCCATATCAAATTTTTTGCGATCCCAGAACTATATATTATATATTAAATATATAATAAAAAAAAAATAAAAATAGTTCATTCATATTACAAAAAACATTTCTATAATAGATCTGTAAAAATTTCAAAAAATCAAAAGACAGAAATTGCCATATTGATAATCTCCTAATCGATAAATTCTCACATGATTATGTAGAAAAGGAATTATGAGAATATAAATGAATACATAGGAAAGTGCTCTTACCCTCTCTCTTTAAAGAAAAAAAAGCTCAAACGAAAAATGTTTGGAAACTTATTTAATGAGGAAATGATGGCAGTAGCAGCCAATTCAGTCATTTCTCCATTAAATATTAATCATAGCTACAACTTTTTCCAGGAAAAAACTGTTTTATTTACACTTATTCTTATCTTTAAGGACCGAAGGTCTTCTGTTCTCAGCTAATAATGGAAAATTTGAACATTTTTGAACAGCTTCATAAAGTTGAGTTCTTTAGCCTACAGTTAATTATTAGGGATTCTTGTATCAAATTCTTTCTTTTAAATATTTCTGCCAATTGAGGCCATATAGAGATTAATTACTTTTAATTATAATATTTATTTATTTAAAAATACTTGCATATTTATTTATACTAATGGGAATACAATTTTTAAGTAAATTTTCATCTGACTGCCTAGGATCCGAATCCACATTCTTTGGCTTTTAAAATTATCCAATATTGATATTTCCAATACCTTTAAACCTCTCGGCCATGGGGTGAAAATATTTTTAATCCAATTTGCGAAATAGCGTCTATAGTTTCTTCATTAGATATAATTAACAATATGGTATAACCATGCCATTACTTTCTGATTTATCTAAATATTTATTTTTGTGCTTTTAATAAAATTGTCACGAATGGTTTAAAGGCTTATATAATCAAATTCAACTTTGCTTTTCCCAGTCCCTTGAAGCAGTGGTAAAGCTCTTGCTTCATTATCTAAGGGCCATTACATATCAATTAATTTAAATAAATGTGGATGGGGTCTCTATGCATTTCAGATGCTTTTGCCTTTGAAAAATCAAAAAGATAGAACACGAGTTTTTACATTTGGTATTTATCGTTATATGTTTAAGTTTTATTTATAATTATTTTTTATGAAAAAAGATTGGATTGAATAAATACATTAGGAGTGAGGAGAAAATAAGCCCTCCATTATTACGAGAGCGATTCAAAAGAAAACCTTAATTATTTATTAAAAGACAAAAGAGGATATAGAGAAAAATTATACCTATGTCATTTTAGGACGATTTCCCTATGACATGCAATGCACATATTCCACCATGACTGTAGCCACTCGTGCGGTTTTTCTCTTAATCGCCTTGGAAATGCTTGCCTCCCAACTATACCATAGGTACACTTGCTGCAGGGATACACACGAACTTACTAGGCTTTCATTGTCCGATGAATTTCAACTTGTTTAAAACATTTACTACTCAAAAAACGTATCACAGTTCGCTGCTCTATTACTATATGTCGAAAATAGGGCGGCCATCTTCGATCCTGCTTCTTCTGTATTGCAGCAAATACTGTCACCTGTTTGCCTTTCTTTGAACTTAAAGGATAACTTCTACCAACAGCCAAATCAATCGTTCAACTTTTAGGAATTTTATTGCTCTTTTAAGGTTTTCATTTGAATCACCATCGTATAAAATTGGCCTATCTGAGATTTGAAAAATATTTTTAGGAGAATTTTCCAAACTGAGTATCTTAAAGTTTCAAAAGCAATAGACATATATTTGCATATATTTTTTTTTTCATTATATTTGTTGATAAAATACCTGTTTTTGTCTAAGATCATTTTCACTAATAATTCCTTTTTTTATTTCATTTTTAGTTTTAAATCAATTAGGTCAAAATCTTATTATTCAAAGGACACCTGTGAAATTTGAAAATATAAATCCATTGCCTCAAGTTCAACAAAATATACTTACGCTTGCCGATTGTAAAAAGGTTAGTAATAATAATATTTAATTAAAGACAGCACAGCCTTTATTTGTACAGGAGTGGACAAAAATATGGCAACACCCAACAAAAAACACATTATCTTGACGAACCGTTTTACAGGATTACCGTATTGTGGAGGTTGAACAGGTAGCTTCACTGACCAAATACGACAGCGCTACCTTTAAAAATCCATTAACCTATTTCATTTCATGAGATGTTTCCATATTTTGTCCACTACATGTATTTCATAGTTGTCAAACCAATTTGAACTCGTGGGCCACTTTCTATTCAATTGAATCTCAAGGATGCTGCGAAAATATTTGTTTAAGCATTTTATTTTTGTAATTTTTTATCTATTTTCCTAGTTTTAATCGTAATTTCATATTTTTTTTTTTTCTTTGGGGAGACCCAGCTCTGAAGTAACTATAGAAAAAGTAAGTCAAGACAGGAAAAATTATGTAACAGGGAGATCAGAATCAGAAAAAATTCTTAGAAAAGATAAAATTACTAGACGGCTAGAGAGAAAGAGCCTCTAGTCATCTCTCTGCTGTGGGATTAGTCTTAATAAATTTTGACCTGAAAACTATCCCACATATTTTTTATTCATTCTTCACATGTGTCTCTGCATTGACACTTTTTTACATTTTTTTTTATTATCATAGTCGATATTCTGCCGAATTCATTGACCCAACATCCCTATGTCGATATAAACTCGCGACTAGAAGGACTAGTCAATTCCAGTCTATTCATAGCTGGAATTATCTTCCCTAAAACTTGCAATCTCCAATCTTTCAAATACTACCTCAACAAGCACTTTTTAGTCCCCACTCTCTTATTCATGTTTTTCCTGACTACGGGTCATTATAAGTCTATTATATCTTATGCTTCCATAAAAAATAAAAAAACAAGAATAAAAATACTGTTTATCTATAAGTCATTAAATAGCATATTTTTCAAAATGGTCTCCAAATTTTATTTTGAATAAAAAGCTATGCTGTCTTTTATTATTAATATTTAAATATATATCATTGAGTATATTTTTCATAAGAAGATCATTGTTTATCATGAATACTTTTTCTTTTTATAAGTGTTCATATACAGAAGTGACAAGATGACACAAGTTTTTCCTTTACCATCGAGGCAAAAGTCGATCGAACCGTAGTACGTCATTTGAAGTTCAAGCATGAAAAAGTATCACTTATTGAAATAATACCATATATAATAATTTTAATAATAATAATAAAATAGATTTTTCGAGATCTTTTTTTTAAATCTTTTTCGGTATATAAGCTGAGACATATAGACATTAAACGATATGTAATATATTTATTTATGATACAAATTACACGGGCAAATTTATTTTCATAAAACAGATATATAAAAATATGTTCTAATGACAATTTTGATTATGTATATTATTTTTATAAAGTAGGTTTAGATGATATTTAGATTTGACATTCAAATGAAGTACCACATCGATTTTTACCAAAAGTTGATGTTGATTAAAAACTTATTTATTATTGAGAAAGTAATTTGATATTGTTTGCTATTGTATAATAGCCATTTTTTTCTTAGCCTTTTCTCAGTGTTTGGCATCAAAAATAATAGATACGCCCTTGAGATGAAGTTGAATAAATTTTATCGTCCAATATTTATTATCCAATACACCAGCATCTGGCACTTACTTTCTCGACGGTTATTATAATTATATATTTTATATAGGTTTCAAACTTTCCGCCTTTTTATAAATACACATGACGAAATTATCAAAATCACATTTTTGGATTCAAGTAACGTGGAGATCTTCTGAGATCTCGAGATCGAAAAAAATAGGAAAGTAAAATATTATATTAATTTTTTAATCAGTATCTATTCCCTTATCCAATCTCTACAACAAGGGTGTCAAACTTGGTCTATATAATCAATTACATTCAAAAGAAGACAAAGGCCTACCTTCAGATTGATTTTATTAGTTTATTATATTATTTACACAAAAACACAACATAGCAAATAAACTTTTTCTTATGTGTTAATTCCCTACCTTTTGTTTTTATATAGATCATATAATAAAAAATAAAATCAATCTGAATATAAGCGTTTGTCTACTTCTAAATGTAAGTGTATCTTGGGAGAGAGAAAAAAACTACAACACTTATTCGGATTTAAAGGAGAAAGAATGATTAACTCTAGACAAATTTTATGTTATATTATATGCTAGATGCCACAAAAAATTGCTATGATGTTCAATTTTATTGTAAAAATATTTTGAGCAAGATCTATCTTACTTCTCAAATTTTGAAAAACAAATATCGATATATTTGTATAAAACTTATAATTATTTTCATTTTTTTTAGGTCTCTTTTACTCAATGGGTTCAATTTGATAATCCGCAAACTCAAATAATTTCTCAAGTGGAAACAACTCAACCACAAATGAATAGTATAATTAAAGAAAACATTTGTGCAAATAATAGTCCGAAAAGTAAAACTAGAGTAGTCCAAACCAGGTGAATTTATTAATATATTTATATTTTTAGAACTTAATTTTGTATTTATATAGTTCTTTTTAAGAAATGCATAAAAAAGTAAAAATTGACCAGGTTAAAATTCCTTTTTAAATATTCTTTTCTTTATATTCTTTTTTTTTATAGGATTGTCTAAATAAAGAAGGGGATGAGTGTGGCGAGAATAATAATTCAAAAACTTATGATCAAACCAGGGACATATCCGGAAGGAGGTTATGGTGCCTTGGCCTAGGCCCGAGGCCCTGGAAAATTTTTCTTAGTACATTTCTGAAATGTAGAATATATTTAATTTCAATCTTTTCTTTTAATTGACACTCCCAGCCCGCCTTATTCGTCTACTAATTTTGCTCTTTACGTTAAATCTTATAAGAAGTTTCCAAAAAATTCCTTGGCGAAAAGGGATTGCATTGCGATTAAATAACATTTAAGCAATCTTGCATGAAAACTATTCTAAATGGTCTCAGAAGTCACTCTGGTTCATCCGCTGGTCATAAGTTCCCGATCCCTGCTCTCTTTTGTTCTGTTTTCAAGTAATTACTCAGTCTTGAGAAATCCTAAAAGAATAAATGTTAGGACTATCTCAACCACAACATACTGTTATTAAATATTATTGTTATTGAAAATAACTTTATTCAGAAGTGGGAAATATTTTATTTTACCTTAGTCTACGCTTCGAGGACTTTACCCCACACATTAAATAAACGGGAAACCCCGCCTATATGGTCCAAATGAAATGAACTCTTATTTTAATTATTTATAGAACATTCATTGTGTATTTAAAAAAGTTTACCACTAATTATTATTATTTTTACTTTTTAGTAAACCCGAAATCCCGCAAAATTCTCCGAAAAGATCTCCATCAAAACCTCGAAATAAAGCAAATGCCGTAAATAAAACTAAAACACTTACATCACAAATTGCTTCATCTATTGAATCCTTGCCTGAAAAGTGAGATGATTTTTAAATCTAATTTTTCTAAGAAATTGTTTATAAATTATTTTTTAATATTTTTTTAGAAATAAAGTTTTGCCCAATTCATCAGTTGTTCAACCACAATTAATTCAAACGCCATCTTCAAATAATGAAATAATTACGAAAAGTAGTCAGCATGTCATTTTATTAGATCCTCAAATGCAAAGAGCTCTAAATATTAATATGAAAAATTTGAATTCACATATGCCAGTAGTTTATAGTATTCTTGAAAAGGTATGTAAAGAAATATTTATTTATTGTATTTATTTAATTTAAATTTAAAATCAATTTTTTAGGCTGGAATTCCATTTACTAAAGACACGTTAACAATACAAATGACAGATGTTACTAATACTAAGGAATTATTAGCTACGAAACAACCTTCATCTGTTATAACTTTTCAACCCTCTGCATTTTCAAAGGAAAATCTCCAAGTAGAAACTTCAAGAGAAAAATCTTCAGAAAAGACTCAACAAACCGATACTTCACTTTCAATTCCATTAATGTCCACTAATGTTACTTCTACATTAACTGATGCCGCAACTTCATCTGGCGAATCAGACAGGTAGGAATTTTTTTTTATTTAATGAATTTTAATTTCAAGAGAGTATTTAGCAGCCCTCATGTTCTTTCTATATGTGACAGGAAACACTCTTTTTTTTAAATCTATACTATTGAATAAAAGAATGTCTGTTTGCAACGCATAGACTCCTGTCTGAAGTTTTTTCCGAATGTGTGTAGAATTTTCTGATGAGTGATGGTTTTAGGCTATAATTAATTCAGATTAGGGGTACGATACTTCTCTTTTAGGGGAGGATTTCACTTTATTAAAAAACTGAATGTCTTCGGGAGATTTGGACGAATGTTCTTGGAAATTGAGTAAGAGAATTTTACAGAGCTTATAAGTAATTCAGATTAGGGGTTGGAAAATTCTCTTTTTAGATGGTGGAAAGCATAATTTAGTTTGTGACTCGTTAACTTATAATCTCTAAACATGATTTTGATCGAGTTTATGAAATGAGGCTTCCTAGGGAAATAAATAAGTAGAAAATGACAGTTGATATTGATTAGAAGCCTCTGACTACTCTGACTGTACTCTAACTGTAACTGATCAAGTCAGCCAATAGCTGCTGGGAGTAGGGAGGATAGAGTCCTAGACTGGTGAATAATTTTTTAAACTTAAACATTTCAAAGATGATCTAATAAATAAATTATGTATGAATTTTAATTAAAATCGTTAGAGCGAATTTTGTGAAAAATCGAAAAAAAGTAAAAAAGTTAATCAGTAAAGTACTAGTACTCTGGCCGATTTTATGCAGCTAGTCATTCTCTAATTCATCTCTTAAAAGAGCAAAACATATATTTCCGTTGAAATCTTGACATCGAATTTTTTTGCGATCGGAATATTTTCTTACTATATAAGAGAAAGTAAAAAGACAATGCTTTGTATTTGGTGAGATAAGAAAGTTGTGTTATACTATGAGCTGCTAAAACGTGGTGAAACCGTTGATGGAGTACGTTACCGAAAACAATTAATCAATTTGAACCATGCATTAATCTAAAAACGACCAATGACATGGCAAAATAATTTTGCTCCCGGCAACGCTCCATCGCACACTACAAAATCAGTTAAAGAAATCATCGCTTAACTGAGAAGTGTCCCCCCCCCCCCCCCAATGTATTCACCAGACTTGGCTTCATCAGAAAACCACCTGTTCCTGCCGATGACGCATGTTCTCGATGAGCAATACTTCAATTCTTTTGAACATGTGAAAAAATGGGTCAATGATTCGATCGTTGCAAAAGAAAGGAGAGAAGTTATTCTGAAACGGAATCCATAATTTACCAGAAAGATGGAGCTAGAGCATATTTCAAATAAAGAATTTTTCATTTTCCCTCAAAATAAACGTGTATTTTTTAACCGAAAAATCCCCATTTCATACTTAAAAATCCGGTTAAATAGTTTTTTATTATCATCTTTCGCAAAAGTGATCATTCTCCACTTGCTACACAAATGGAAATCAATAATATTCTGCGGAATTCGAAAAGAGAAGTCTTTTAGAATGGAGAAATATAAATTTGTTAATATGTTCAGATATTTGTTTATTATGCCAAGTTGAATTTAGAACAAATTTATCAAATTACAAAAATCTCATAAGTCCTCTTCATTAATGTCTTTGTCCTTACCATTCATGGAATGTATTTTTAAATAATAGCAGTTTTAAAAGTGTTTTTTTTTTATCCCTCGTAACTATCTGATTCATGTTATATAAAAATTCTACGAAACTATTATGAACTTGTAACAATTCGAACCTTTCAAAAACAAGAATATTTGAAATTTATTCTTAGACGAATGTGTTTTACTTCATCTTCATGTTCATAATTAAACAACAATGTCTCTGACTATAATATTAAAAAAAAAATCTGGTATGACAATGTACATCACACAATTTTCTCTTGCCTAAGGAAATAAAAGCTGATTGATATGCTGTCACAAATTTTGTGTTGGGTCCCCGTAGCCGTATAATGAAAATTTAACAACTTAATCGATTTCTTTAGAGTAGTTTAAGAGAATATCGGAAAAACTAGAAAAGAGAAGTGACACAATTTTTTGGGGGGGGAGTTAATAAATTTCAAATTTCATCTAATAAATAATTTATGAATCAATTGATTCGTTTGAGCAAATTTTGAGAAAATCAAAAAAAAAAACTAATAAAAGTACACCATTAGAGAAGGACTCAAACAAAAAACTAAAAAAGTACATCAGTAAAGAAGGACTGATACAAAAAACTAAAAAAGTCCATTAGTAAAATACTAGTACCCGTTGGCCGATCTTATTCAAAATGATTTAACCAAGAGGTACTTTACTTAAATATAAAATTTCAGCCCCCAAACGCCATTTGTTCACATAGAGACAAACCATTTTGCGACCTATTTTTTACATTTGGAGGACTTCAAAACGTGTATTTCCGTTGAAATCTCAACATCAATTTTTTTTTGCGATCGCAATACTTTTCTCTATATATATTACATATATAGGTAAGAGAAAGTAAAAATCATTTCCACCTTTCGGCAACGCTGGGTTGCGGGCTTCTTGCTGTCAAGCCTAATCACGATAACCCATTATTTATTTAAAATTGGTAGTAATTTATTTTCAATCAATTTTATCGCTCTGGACAAGGCAATGCCCATATCCCACTGATAATCCCTTTTCCTTCCTCGCCAAAATTCCGAGGGCTATCACAGTATAAATTTGAAACATTTATTTTTTTCAATATTGATAACCTCTCGGTCACGGGATGAGGGTATTCTATCTACTTTTTTTAAGTCTTCCGGCATCGAAGGTTCCGTCCTTATTTATTTAAATTAATTGGTAGCCAATATAATATAAATAAATTTTTGTCTCTTAGGATGGGATGCTAACCATTAACCTTTAGTATAATACTTGAGGCGAGAACTCTACCTCTCCACCAAGGGACATGGCTTGAAATATTAATTACAATGAAATTAAAATAATCTCAATAAAACCTCCCACCTCCACTCTCGTGGCCGATAGGTTAAAGATAGTGACATTGTCAGAATAGATAACCTTCAAAGCAAAGGGATGTGATGGCAGTCCGATGAAAATTTATTTAAATCAATTGGATACAAATTGATGTAAATAAATATTCCTAATAAATATTTGTATCATAATAATATTGGGTATCATTTAAAAGTCTATATGACTTCAGATGCTGAAGAGTCTTAAAAAAAAACTTTGGGTTCAGATAAGAAAAATTAATTTTTTAAATTATATAGTGAAAAATGTGAAAAACCCCATTGATTTTTATTTAAAAAAATAAATGATTTTTGGTAAAAAGAAAATAACTAAATTTAAAAATAAAATAATAAAATTAGCAATTATAATTTTTAAAAGTCGCGCGTATGGATGTCAAAAGAGATCCAGGCAAAGCAAAGCAAGCGCTGAGAAGAAATCCAATATGGTCGACATCCTCTAAAGACAGCTCACTTGTTTCTCTCTTTAATTATTGTTTATTCTTCCAGACAAAGTAAGAAAGAAAAAGATCCGGACGAAAATAAAACTCAACCAGTAAAGGTAATTTTATTCATATTAATTCATTAATATTATTTTATAATTAAAAAAGTTCTTATAAATCAATTTCTCTCTTTCATTATCGTAAAGCATGATTTTTTCTGATTTTTTTAAAATATTATTTCTTTAAAAGAATCAATTAATTATATTTTATATTATTTTAGGAACCAATTATTAAACCTGGAGTCCTTGCTTTATGTAAAAATTGTGGATATACTTCGACCACCTTTAATATCTGTGAACGTTGTCGGCGAACAATTCCAGAAAATTGCAAAACTATTCCAGAAAATTGTAAAATTATTGCCGACACTATTTTGGAGCATACATCAAATTGTACTAAACCTAAAAATCAGGTAAGCTAATAAAATTCACTTTAAAAAAGCAAGAAATAATTTTTAATGAATTTTCAATTATTGCAATTTGTTTATATTCATTGCAAATTCCTTTTAATTATTAAAATTTATATTTATTTTGTATGTTACTTTTAATTATAACCAAAGAATTATCTAGAATAAAAATATGAGTAATCTTTTTCTCAAAGAAAAAAGATTACATATTGCTTTTGAGATCCTTGAAGAAGGACATAGAATAAAATCCGTATCACTTTATACGCTATTAAAACAATCTGTATATATATTTGACTTCCTAATCAGTAGCCCCTTTAATTTTAGTTGACTAATTTTTTATAATTTCTATTATTTATATTTGTAAAATTAAGAGAGATCTATTTCATATATTTATTAAATTTGATATCTTTATTTCTTAAATAATACTATTTGAAATTTTTATTCGTTTTCGCTTTTTAAATGCAGTAGACACGCTTTTCATATAATAGATTGATACTGTATTTTAAATATGTTATCTTATGATTATAAAAATTTAAAAATGAGAAACAGATGAATTTGTGATATTTCTTAAATTTCCTAATATCTTTTAGAATTAAATAACACAAATTTTAAGTATTTGTTTTCTTTACGATATATAATAAAAATATAACCAGTTAATATTGTTAATAACCTGTTATGGTGAATTTTCTCCAAAAGGCTTCGAAATTCTTTGAATATGAAATTAGAATCGTTTTTTATGACCATCTCATATTTTATTCGCAGGACAGGCTTTCTACTGACATGACGATCTTCTGCACAAAAATATGTTTTAAAGAGCAAAAAAAAAGAGAATTAATTGAAGAAGCGAGGGACTTCCATCTAGAAAAATGCTTTGTTTAGACTTAATTAATTTGAATTTTCTTTTAATATAATATATTTATAAATAAAGCGGTCCAATCTCTCGCTTCTCCAAAAAATTTTATTTTATTTTATCTTTTCGCTCGACATAGGTTTAATGAAACAAATAAAGAGATAAAAAATTAAATATATCGTAAAGCTTATTTTAGAAAAAGAAAACCTTACATCACCTAAAAAAAGACAATTGTTTTCTTTTTTCTTTGATCGCACATGTCCAGCAATATCTTACATTGTTTTCATCTAAATCTTTATTTCTTTTTTTCTCATTATTCATCTTTGAAATACAATTTGAATGCATATACAATAAAGAAAAATAGAGATTCTCATTATTTTACTTGACAACGTGTTACCTAATACAAAATATAAAAATTAAAGGCACCCTATCTATTTATGCATAGAGTAGCCTCTGTCCCTTTGGATAGAGACAGAAGAATTCCTTCATGTTCTAAGGGTTAGTGGTTTACTCCCTTACTTCTGAGCTAATAATAAAAAATTATTTGACTTTAAATAATAAAAAAAAAAATAAATAAATATTTCATTCAAAATCTTATATATTTTTATACATAGTTGTATTTGTATCTTTTCGTATTTATTTTCGTATTTATATACTATATTCATTTTTTTGAAATCTTCCTGTTCACCTTTTTGTTATTTCCCGCATCCTTTGGGAATCGCTGGTTTAAGGTATTTTCTAAACTAAATAATTATTTATATTAATTTAAGAGTGCTTTTATAAAGACCTAGGCATCCTCCATCCCTTCGATATACTCTTGCCTTTTTGGTTGGAAATTGGCCTTTGACTTTATATACTATATTAATTGTATAAATGTATTTTTGAAGAACATTAATTCATAGACTCCTTTTAGGTAAGGCTTATTATTATTTATTCCTTTCTTTTTGAAGTATTTTATCTTGAACGGAAATATTATCAGACCATAAAGGCGAGTGAATTAAATTAAACTAAACTTTAACTTATAATATAATTAAACATTATTTTCTACAAAAAATTCACATTTTGCATATGGTTTAACTTTTTCTTCTCTAGTCTTAAATTTTAAAATTTTTTTTCCCCTGTAGTTTCTAACGCTAACTAGAGTTTATGTTACACCCTTCTGAAACAGATGTAATATTTCCCTCAAAAATAATTGGGCAACCTGTATTTCGTCTTAATGAATAATTAGGAAAACTACATGAATATCATAATCATTAAATAATGTTTTATTTATTATTAGATATTATTATTATTATTATTATTATTATTATTATTATTATATATGCTGCTATTACAACAAGACACCTCGATAAGTTGTAAGGGCAGCGCAGCATATCCGCCGCGAAAGTGGATGAATTGTTCCTGATTCAAATCCGGAAGGTATCAAACATGTCCAATCAAAACAATCATCTCGTACTTTCTAAACGTTATATTGACTTATCTCTTGGGACATTTTGAAAACCACACTTCAAAACAAACCTCTTTTATTCAATGTTTTACTTTTGATTTCACAAATTGGCATAATTATTGTAAAAGGTGCCAACTTTTTTTAATAATATGTTCGTTTATCCAACCTAGACGACTTGTAAACCTTCTCAACAACTGACCTGGGGTGTCACACAAGTGAATGGTCCCTGGTTCAAATCCGGGAGGCCTAGTCAAAACATTCATCTTGTACTTTCTAAACAACATAAAAATTGGAATGATAAATACCTTCCTTATTTTAACGAGTACGTTAAAAAGTCAAAATACTAATATCATAAAACTCTTGAATTATGTCTTCTACCTTCTATTCTTTAGAATAGAAATGTTCCAATGATTTTTACTTTTTAATAATTTGTTCCCATTTATAATATTTTCCTAGAAGATAAATAATAATAAAGCAACGGCACAAAAGCAACTTTCTCTCCAGGAAATTGAATAATGATAAATAATTATTTACTATCATTAAATATTATTTATTTTAGCTAAATACAGTAGACTCTCGACCATCCGGCCGAGTTTAAAAATAAATTTTAAATAGAGATATGTGAAAAGGGTGGAAGTTAGCCAGAAGGATAGCCTTTATCGAAAAAAAATTCCCAAAATGTGAGACGTTTCGGCTTTAATTAGATAATGCTATACAAGAACTCTATCTGCGATTTCATTGTCTTATACATTGAATCTGCATATATTCTCTAGTGACTGATGATAGCATTATCTAATTATTACGACGATTAATTAAGACGAATTAGAAACGTCTCATATTTTTAGAGTAATTTCGATAAAGGTTAAACTGGCTGATTTCTTCCCTTTTCACATATCTCTGATCTGCTTACAGCCACCTATCTCATTGTAAGTTTAGGGAATTAAGACTTTTCGTTATTATTTTATTTTAACATTTTACATGCTTGATTGTATGTTTCCTGCAATTAAGTTAGCCATATAACATATATCTTATGTGTACAATATTTTTATTTTTGGACTTCATTTCTGTAATAATTTTTTAAAACGTATATTAGAGTATATAACAAATTTATTTAAATTATTTAAATAAACATGGAAAAAGTCTAAATGGCCCCAGATACCGAAAACGACTTAAACCAAAGAAAAAGATACTTTTGATGGTGCTTCCATCTTCCTCCTTCGAATTAGGCTCTTCAGGTTGATAAGAATACAAAAAGAATTAATTGCTTGGCTAATATTAAAAAATTAAAGTCTTCGATTGAAATGTTGAATATTTTCCATAATGAAAAACTGTCTAAAATCTTCCTTACTTAATTTCAGGCTTATATTTGAGCTTTTTATCGTTTTTTAGGTATTTTTAACTTAAAAAATACACAGCCTATGCGAAAGCTATATTCAGACAACAGTCGACATGACGCAGTGTAGCATACTGTACAAATTGTCTCGACTCTGTTGTGCATGTAACACATGCAACACAATTGTTCAATTTGTATTTGAAAACAGTAGCAGCATATTTGATATCTTATAATACATGTTATAGAGGAAGATAATGAAGTCCTAGAAGATGTAATATTTCTTTCTTAGAAGGAAAAGCTTGATTATTGAATTAGTAGAGGGAAGGAGAATAAAAACAGTAGGGAAACATTCCACTTTTCTTCACTAACTTATTCACTAATATAGTATCCATCAGCTTTAGTTTTGTTGAGGGTTTGTGGCGGCTCATTTCCTAGCATATGCTTACAATATTTTTTCCTTTTATTATTGCACAAAGTCCACCGCCACAAACCCTAACCACACAAGCTGATTGATGTAAGTGAACTGTAACTCAACTGATTTCATTTTCCTTCATCTCACATTGATTGATTTATTTATAGTAGAAGTTGTAAAAAAAAAAGCTTTTTTTTAATTTTATAACAAAAATGCCTGAAAATGATTAAATAAATTTTAATTAATAACATTTCGACAACTTTTAGTTATCACCACACATTTGAAATGATGGTAGTTTGAAAATAAACTCAAAGGTTTGAATATCGTTTTCAAAGACAGAGATAGATATTTTCTTTTCTATAGCAATTCTTAAGGCATTTTATATGAAAATATAATATCAACTTTAACTAGCATTTCAGACGGGAAAGTCAGCGTTGTTGAAAATATTTTTCTCCTCTTTCCAACGTCATTAAGAGCCATTTGTTTTATTTTCATACTTCCATAATTTATGGTTAAAATAAATTTTATTACTCAGGACGGGGAGCTAACTACTGACCCTTTGATCAAGAGTCAAGATCTCTACCTCTATTCTAAAGTAGCTCCATAAGTGTTGTTGAAATATAAATTTTTATTATATCATAATCTAATACTCTATGTATTAATAGATCAT
>JAAAKE020103264.1:0-11900 GCA_010014785.2 Anisolabis maritima
TTGATCAAAATTTTATAAATTGGACTAAAAAATTATTTTGGTTTAATATATGTTTTTAATTTAATAGTTTTTTTTTTTTTTTTTTTTTTATAAAATTAAGTCCTTAAATTCAACATTTCACCATTTCTGGGGGCCAAAATATTCAAAAATTAAATTTTATTTCCAAAATGGTTGAAGTGAAATTGACTTGGAAATGTTATAATATTTTGAAATTTTTTCTTCTTCACCGATTTGATTGTCTTCATACATTATTTATTGTAGGTGGTCCATTAGTTAGCTCCATATCCTTTAAGAATCGAATCCAAACCGCTTCCAACAATTTTATGAATTCTGCATGCTTAAAGAGCTTCGTTTGTTTCCTACATGCTCAACGACAATACCAGCATTCCCAATCAAAATATTCCCACTATTTAACTTTTTATTCCTTCTTCAGCCCATTTAAAAAATTTTTCTTCATTAGAATTGTGCTTTCCTAAAGCCAACTTAAAGTGCGCTGTTCTTTTTAAATATTTAAAAGGTTCTAGTTCAGACTTGTCTTTTGAGCTTGCATTATTTGTTGTAATGTTCGGCCTTATATAAAGAAGTATATAAAAATCAAAATAGTTGACATTTCATTAATAACGATCTGTATTTGTGAAGTCACAATTGTCTGGAATTGAAATTTCGACAACACTTTTCTAAACCTCAATGGAAATTTGAAAATAAACGCAAGAGTTTGAATGTCATTTTCTAAACGAGAGACAGATATTTTCAGCAACTCTTTATATGAAAATATATGTTTGGTTTAACTTGCGCTTTTGGTGGGGGAGTCACTTTCCCTCCTCCAGTTGCATATGTCTGGAAATAAAGGCTTGAAAATTACCGACTTATTTATAGATTGTAGAAAAAACAAATATATAAATAAGCAATGGAATGTGGTGGGTGGAGAGAGGCAATGGGCGATGACTCCTACCTTGAGCCAGTCCCGAAGCCAGATGACCTCTGGTTTAGGGTCTCCGACCACCTCACAGAGGATGATGACGGTGTCCCCCTCGCAGGCCTCCGTCGACCTCGGTTTCGTGAGGAATCGTGGTTCCTTTGAGTATCTGCCACAACAAGCAAATTTTATGTTAAAAATAAGGTCATAAAAAGATCATATGCAAAAATATTATCACTCACTCATTATAAATGTATTTATTCAAGACATCGTACAAATTTTAATACCCCCTCCAATGACCATTTAAATATTTAATCTTCATTTAAATGTGCCATTGGTTAATTTTTCGCTTAATAATTTAATTATGCTTATATGAAATCAAACAAATTTAAATTTTTATTAGTATTTTAGGCAAAATAAACGGGATCTTTATTTATTTAAAAAATTTAAATTTAATTATACAAGAATAAAATAAAATAAAATCAGCTTCTAAAAATGTACAAGTGTTGTTTACTACAGCTTTTTTTAATGGGTTGTTTAAGAAATTTAATTGAAATCTCAGGGCTAAAATATCCTTTCGACTAGCGCCAGCAAACCTCTTACGGGAATGTTCGCAATATACTTTCCTTTCATACGCTCGGCCAAAGCCCGAAGCATAAGTATCCTTCGTATGCCACGATTTTTTTTTAAATTTATCTTAACAATTAATAATTATGCTTTAGATATATTTATATATAATCTATATCCCTTTAATTATGTGTTTGATGTATATCCTTTGTGTTTGAGTCTCTTTGAGTTTAATTGCTGTTTGTTATTTATTGTTTTATAAACTTATCGCTTAGCTGGCGGGTCTGACCTGAGAGAAGAGCAACATCCAACCAAGATCTTTATGGACAAGCAAGGATGAAATTATAATTTTTATTATTAATTTTTAGTGATTCTGTATCGGCCATAATAATTTGGAATTAAAAATGTAAGGGCCTGTTTTATTTTTCTTTTATCTTAGCAAAATGAAAAAATATCACTTTCGATAGGATAGATGAAAGCAATTAAAAACGAATGAAGTCAAACTTACAGGAGGTCAGGGGTGCGTAGTTGGGGCACTCCAGAAGTGGCATGCTGGGAGACGACGTTCACTCTGGCTGTGGTCTCGACTCTGCCTACTGCATTCGATGCTGAACATGAATAGACGCCATCATCACGTAAAGTCACATTGCTTAGGGTCAATTCGACACGGCCCTCGCATGATAACGTCATAATTGCTCTACGGCTGGGTCGCAATCGGACTCCGTCCCGGTGCCTGGACAACAAAAGTGCAAACAATGTGATCAGCTCTTTGTAGTGATTGGAAAGCTAAGAATATAAGGAAGAAAAGAAAAAGAAAGGCGTTTCTAAATATGCATTTTTTGATAATAACCCTTTTTCAGGAAAAAATTATTTTCATATAGGATGAACTCTTAATGATATGAGAAAAAATTCTTAATTCAATTGAATTCGTTTTTTTAGAAAGTAGTGGCGTGGCAGCCAATAAAAAAATACTTTTTATTTTTGAGTGTTTAGAATGAAGGTCTCACTCTTCATCAGTTCTAAGGTCATTATACATATTTATTTGAATGTTAATACAAAAAATCGGAAATCGCCTCTCCTCGACTTTCTCGTATATATTTAAATATTTAGGGAAAATAGTTTTACTAAGTATATCTATCTATCTACTATTATCAAATGAGCTAATCTTGAATATATGTAAACTTATTCTCGAAAACTGCTCAAACAATTTTAATGAAAGTTGAGGAATTTATTAATTAGGGTGGGAGGAATCGTTTGCTCAAGGACTCATCTTTGGAAAAATGTATTCAACCGCTGTACCGATTAGGATGAGATTTGCAGAATCTAACGTTTTGGATGAAGTTTTGTGTATTTTCTAATTCGGGTTGCGGGAATCGATTGGACTAGGACTAAAGACCATCTTTAGGAAAATATATTTAGGGTGTTTCTGTTTGGTTGAGTCTAATTCTTGAATGACGCTATCTTTAGGTCTTATATCTAATTGCAAAGGTCTTAGCTTTGAAAGGAAAAAAAAACCGAGACGAGATACTAAACATCTAAATTATATATGTATTTATTTGACTCGACTCATATTTGTTATCACGATTTTTAGAAAAACGTTTCAACTAAAGTACCACTTCCGGTTGCCCAAAAGTTGAAATCTTTTAATTTTTTAATTTAATGCACGTATGTAGAATTTGGTTGAATTACATTAAAACGTGTATTACGAACACTCACACAGACATAATTCGATAAATGGTATTTTTGGATTCGGGGAGGTCAAAACCTCGAATTTACGGACGATTACAATACTTCACCTATACTAGAAAGTAAAAATACTACATTATTTTCTAAGATATAAAAAACAATTTTATTACTCTTTGAAAATATTTAGATGACTTGGTTTTTGGTATCAAATTCTAATTGGAAATTTTTTTGGATTTACCCCTTAAAGTATTCCTTTTAAAGGTTGATATAAAATTTTATTCCGATACGATGAGGAGGAGATACGAGACAAACTTTTATAACAAATATAAATAAAGGTTATTGATGGCTATTTAATCGTTTATAGTGAAAAAATTTAATTTGATTATCGCCCCAGCGGATGAGCCAAATTAAGATGAGCTGGAGACCATGATTAATGAGCCCGAGCCAAACGGGAGATTACTTTCAAGCAGAGTTCATGTTGTCTGAGGCTCATTAATTGTGAAATTTTAATAGGGAATTAAGGAATACGTATTTTAAAACGTTACTGAAATTTATTATTTGAAAACATGCTATTTTCCATTAATTCGTATTTATTTATAGACAGAGCATAATTAGATATATTTGACATCCTAATAGAAAAAATAACCAGTTTCCTCTTATGTGCTTGTTTAGTTTTTTTTTTTTTTTTTTTTTTGGAAGTTTTTCTAAAGCAGTGGTCGCCATCGTTTTCGGACCTCACGAAATTCAGAATGCGAAATACTAATATGAATTTTTTATATTTGAAATATGAATGGGCATCTATTTAATATATAACAATGCTTATTTAATCATAACAAAGGCTTTGAAGGTTGTGTAATTATTACAAAATAATTGATATACATTTTGTCCCCGCATGTTTGAAACAAGTTTTTGGCTCCACTGACGTTACTGCAAGATTAAGATTATTCATTTCAAGATGAGTCCCAGCCAAATGTTAAATATCTAATTTTTTTTTTTTTTTGTAAGTTTCAAATGAAAGATGTATTAAAAACTTACAAAATTTGTCATTCAAAATAGAAGAATTTCTTCGAATATTTTTTATTTTTGTTTAATTACTAATAAAGCATTTTAAAAAATACAAATAATGTTCTGATTTTTCTGCGGACCACTAAAATTTTCTCACGGGGCTAAATAATATCAGAGCAAGACTGGCCTAATCGACAAAAAACCTAAAAAATAAAAAAGGGTTAGTGGGTTAGGCCTCAAATCACGATTTGAAATTTTGTAATAGAGCAAATCTCCTCCCTTCACTCTTCAATTAAACCGGTGATTGTTGGCAGGAACTAATAATAAGTCCCCATTTTTACCCGGTACCGAGAAGGGTATTGACTTTGTCAATGTTAACCTGAAAAGCCAAAGAGATATAGGTTCGGTTCCTAGGCAATCCGTTGACCATATGGCTTCAGATATCAAAGGCTAAAAAATAAATTACAAAACTAATATAGATTAATTATATACCTAATAATAAAATCTAAATAAGAGGCGGAAATTTCCACAAAAGATTTTTTAGAGGGCCACTTAGAATGGAAGTGGAATCAAACGAATATTTATTCCAAATGTAACCATCCATAAAATTGCACCTTTTATTCATTTGTGATTTATTCTTATTGCATGTCTACTTTTAACAAAAAAGAAAGAAATAATTCCAGGTGAAACTATAAAACAATTACTATGTATGATATAAAGAGGTGATAAATCAGTAGACAAGATTATTTTTTTCTCTATTCAAAATATGAAATTGAATTCAATCATCAAACGTGTCTCCCCTCTCTTTTTTTTTTTAAATTGGAACAACCTGTATAAATTTATTTAGTATTATAAACTTGTAAATTGTTTATACTTATATGTATGCCATTGAATTACAATTACAAATGTACAGTATGCCCAGATTGGGGGGGGGGAGGGGGAAGAATTGCGTTATAGAGAGAAGAGAGAAAGGGAAACAAACCCACGCAGATCATGTTTAAATAATAAATTGTTCTTTGTCATAAATAAGAGCCACCTGTTTTAAAAGAATAATAATAATAATATCTATTTACAATTCTAAAAGATTAGATTATAAAAATTTTATCAGTAAAAATAAAAAATAAAATCAACAGATGGTTAAAATTTTTTTCTCATTCAAATTTAAATCTTATTAATGGACCTTATCAAACAGAAACCAAGCAATGATTTTTGGAATTTAGTTCCCATGACCAGTTGGGTTGGGCAGTTCTTTGACCTATGAAGAACTAGTTCCTTGTTGCAAGTTCCTGTCATAAAAAGGAACTAATTACTCGTCACTAGTTTCTTTAAATTCAGAGAACTTGTAACTAGAGTTATTTTTGAGGTTAACTTTACAAGTTCTTTTTTTATATGGTACACTTTAAAAAAATATTTTAAAAACTATGTTAATCTTGAACTAACAAATTTCCAATAAAAATTTTTTTATCCTGATTCGTAAGAAAAACTTTTCCTAAAAAAAAATCAGATATTTTACTTTGTTTCACTTGATGTGTTATTTGATCTTTTTAAGTGAATATTAGATTAGATTTAGAATTCTCATCTCCCAGTCATAATAAAATTCTTAAAATTATTTTATATCATGGATCCTCTACAAAAGTACTGTAGATTAAATTTTCATAAAAATTCATTAGGATAATTTCTCATATCTTTGAGATTTTCAGATAACATTTTTGTTTATAGAATCTTTTAAACACCAAAACAAAATTAGAGATATTTAAAAAGGGAGGAGAAGTCAGCCTCTATCGAAATAAAACTTCCAAAATGTGAGACGTTTCGGTTTTAATTAGATAATGCCATCATCAGTCATTAGAGAGTATATGCAGATTTCATTAATAAGATAGATTTGTTGTATATCTCAATACACAATTTGCTAATGATGGCATCATTGAATTAAAACCGAAACGTTTTGAGTGTTTTAATTCGTTAGAGGTTATTCTACTGGTTGACTTCCTCTCTTTGCATCTTTATGTATGATTCAAAACAAAATTGTCAAAATAGCTACTAAATAAAAAAAAAAGTGTCCCATTCAACATCCTAGTCATAATCCTAGTTGGTAGACTAAAAATGAGAGGCACCAATTATGCTTTCTGAGTTGGACACTCTATCAATAAAAATAAAAAAAAAATTGATCACAAACGGCGTCAGAAAATATTTGAAATAAAAATCTTTAACTTATTCTTTTGAAAGTTTTTTGTTCGAATCAATTTTTACTTTCTTTTACCTATATATAGCGTCGGCTTATAGGACTTTATTTGAAATAGTTGGTGGTTTAACTAGAATTTTCCCCATTCACTGCCTTTACACCAGGACACACGGCCCAACAACATCTCGCCCTTTAAGAAGGAAATATATAGTATATGGAGAAATTTATATTAATAAAGAGACCAATGACTGTCAAGAATGTAGATGTAAATATTTATATTCATTAACGCGCTGCATTTGTTTGGATAATTTCCTGTCATCTAATATTTTAACATTGTTTTCGTCATGATGTTGAGTGAGACCTTCACTTGAAACGTTGACAAAAATAATTATTATCTTTTAGTTAGATGACACACCTTTATTTTCCATTCAAAATAATAATTAATTAATTTGGTTTCTATTTGGTATTCAATTCGAATTAAAAAAATTGTGCTTAGGCGTTGATTGTTTTCATTAATACGAAAGAGAAATATGAATGGAGTACTAGGCGGAGAGGTACATCCACCAAGAAAGAGCTCTGGTATTTAGTAAGGCCAAGCACTGTTGAACCTCAAATGGTGTAACCAAAATTTATTAACGTTAATTTCGAATAGAACTTAAGAAGAAGGCAGATACTTTTTTTTTATTTTGTTTTTTGCTCAGATTCCAGTTTTTTTTAAATCAAATAATGATAAGGCAATCCTACGCGTAAATTCAAATATAGCCGTATCGCTAATTTTGATTATATTATAGTAACTTCTAATTCGCTTTCTGATTTTATAGATGATATATAATTTAATCTCAATTATGTTACAAATTTGGAGAGGCCTTTTATTACTTACCACATGATACCAACAGCGGGATAGGCTTCGATTTGCGCGTTGAGTCGCAATTCGCCGCCTTCACACACTTCGTAGGACACATCGAGTTCGTGGACGAACTCGGGTGCAATATACGCCCGGATACCCTTGTCGACGACCAACGAACACCTGCAGGATACTGCCCCGAGAGAACTCCTAGCCGTCGCAGCGTAGGTACCAGCGTCTTCCAACTGAGCCTGGCTGATCTCAAGGGTGTGGAAATGCTCTTCGTTGCTAAACGAGTGTCGATCTGTGGAGGACATATGGTACATGTGATAAATGGAGAAATCTTTCTAAATTAGAAGTTCATTTTATTTAATTTTTATATTCCTTGGAAACATGTATTTTTTATAGAGCCTATTTTTTTTTATATATATTCATTGGAATTCTTCTCTCCTTGATTCGGAGTCGACATTAAAGCATAGATTCGACCTAGGAGTAGAACAAGCCTATCCGCAGCGGAGACTGACGCTTATTATGGGGGGGGGGGGAGGAGAAGGGGAAAAGGCGAGGGTAGGGATAACATAAAAAATAACAGCCTTAGCTTGGGGTAACTCGTGGTTGCCATTCATATGAGAGTATATTCGTTGCGAATGGATTGATCAAAAATTATTTAA
Organism: Anisolabis maritima; assembly: GCA_010014785.2. Lineage (NCBI taxonomy): Eukaryota > Metazoa > Arthropoda > Insecta > Dermaptera > Anisolabididae > Anisolabis > Anisolabis maritima. The sequence continues at coordinate 7,872 of JAAAKE020103264.1, forward strand.
AAATAATTTGTATATAATAATAATAATTAAAATTTAAGCAGAATTTAATTAAAATTAGAAATAACAATGAAGGAAGGAGCCAGGTGAGAAGCTTCTTTGATATGAAAACCCTCACGTTTGAGAAGTTTCGGCTTTAATTTAATAATCCTATCATCAGCATTAAATATTAGAGAAAAATACATCAACTCAAATGACAATGCATTGAGTCAAAATTCTCACCTGGTTGCCTGCTCTTCTTCCATTGTTGAATACAACAGCCACCTTACAACTTCACATAAAATTAGAAATATTTTGACTAATACAATTTTTAGTTATTTGCCTTTTATTTGGTATAAGTTCTGATGATGGCTTCAAACGAAACCGAAACGCCAACTTAGAGATGCAATGAAATAAAACAATCTAATAATATTCTTATTTCTTTCTTCATCTCTAATAAATTCTAAAAAAAAAAAAAATTTGTTTTGCTAAATAGACTAATAATGAAATTTATTATCATGCAGTGAAAACTCAGATCAATTTAACGTTAAATATAAAAAATATATAATTTTAAGTTTCTTACCTCTTCTATTTATTAGTTTCCAAAAATTGGAAGGGTGAAAAAAAAAAAGAAAAATATAATTATAAAATGCAGGGTGTAATACAATTTTCTGTTTATTATTTTTATTTCTAGAGATTTAATCCTAAATTGTGATTTATATATTACAAATTTTTTGACTTTCTTATCACAAATGGAATTTTATCAGAGATTCTAAATGGAAGAAATAAGAAAAAAATTATAACAATTAAAGGTTTTTATGAGGAGTAAATTTAAGGGATCTGCAATGAGCGAAAGGCTCTGGTCGGAAAAACTGGAGGGAGGGACAAGGAGGGAATTATATATATATATAATTATTATTATTATTAAAGCCCTTCGACATCTGCCATTAGGTCTGACATCAAAATCAAAGCAATATTCCTAATAATAAACACAATAAGTGAATTAAGAGGCTATAGTGAGTAAAGACCATTAACCAGAACCAGAACGCCGATATTCACTAAATAAATAAATAAATAATAATTAATCATCACATCACCCATCACAGATGATTTTAAGTTGTATAGGAATATACTAAGTTAGAAAAAAAAAAAATAAGGGAAAAAAACCCGGGAAGGGAATATGAGTGAAAATATTTCCAATTTCTTTGGATAATCCGAATCTTATTTGTATCAAAAGTAATAATTACTGACCATCCCTGAGGACCTCTTTGCCATCCTTGCTCCAGACGACATCAGGCCGAGGGAATCCTGCCACCTGACAAGTGAGCCTCACAGGATACGTCATCTGCACTCTCCGATCTCGTAGGCGCATCGTAAATTGCGGGGGAACCTCTTGGCAGCTCCCAACTTCTGCCCTCGCGATTCCTCTGAAACATCATTTAGATCGATCATTCGAGTCCAACTCTGTTTGTAATATAAAGCTGACCGATGCTAACAATTTACTTGGATATTTTCATATTTAATTATTAATATTACTAAAATAAACCCTGTCCCTTGGTGCAGAGGTAGAGGTCTCGCCTGGAGTACCAAGGGTCACTGTTTCGCTTCTAAGCAATAAAATTTATTTATATTTTATTGGCTTCCAATTAATATAAATAAATAAGAAAGGAGTCTAAATGGCTTCAATAGCGCAACCATTTGGACTATTAGATCACAATTATTAAAAATTATATTTATAATTGACATTTTAATCCTCTATTTATATCGAGCATCCTAGCACTCTAACGATGACCTTATTCAAGACCGAAATGTCAGCAGAGAAAAGAAATTACAATTCTCTCCCTATACTACGTCATGATATTTCCCACTTCCCTTTAGTGGGAAGAAGAGGGAGAGGGGGGAGGGGGATGAAAACAGTTCGAGAAACGCTGGATTAGTGTAACTTAAATGATTTAAATTTCTTTCTTTTCTGTCTTTCGGCATCTTAGACTCCGTCCTTATTTATTTATATTAATTGGTAGCCAATATAATCCAAAGACCTATAATTGTCTCCTCTTATTTATTTATATTTTCCTCTTGTTACTTTCAGCTTTGCCAGCACGCTGCACTAAAGGCAAATGTGCAAAGAATTCACATCGGTTTGTTCTTGTTGCTAATGGCAACACAGTCAACACATTGTTATATATCGAAAAATTTTTCTATTTTTGAAATTTTTTTTTCCAATCCCAAAATAATTTCATTCTTTTGAGTTATATTATAATTCTTTTTTTTTTTTTCATAAAAACATCGTTAAAAAATAAACGAGGAGTCATCAAGATGAGAGATAGAGTGGAAAGAAGATATTTCTGGACCCATCTGTTTCGTTTCTCTTTTCATAGTCAAGAATAAAAATAATTCTCAAAAAAAAAAAGAGAGAAATGTTGCATAAACATGTGTTATCGATATAATATAAAAAATTAACAAAGAGTATAGATTGTCCCAAGTCCTCATGTTTTAAATTGCAAATCTCCTGATTGGATGTATCTGGAGCACGTTCACCCCGTGGGTGGGGGAACAATCATTAAATCGTGGGCTAACAGGGCAGCTCAGAGACCACACGCACCGTTTAAGCTCAGCGTCAGCTTGGTATATTCTATAATCAGAGACGACCATGAGACGTGCGAACGTGGATGCTCGACCCCCGGGGCTTTTGGCCTCGCAGGTATATCTTCCGGAATCGTTTTCTTGTAGCTCTACGATTATTAGACGACATCGCATTCCTTGGCGTTCGATTGTAAATCGGGGACATGATTCGTCTAATGGACAACCATCCCGGAGCCAGCGGATCTCTGATGACGATGACTCAAGATGGAGCTGGGGAAAAACAAAATCAATTATCAACACATTTGTCCCAAAATTGGGGCTCTTATATAATAAAGAGTTTTTAGCTTGAGATTAAATTCTTTCTCTTCTTTGCATTACGCTTATTTCTACTCATTTCAAGCTTTTTCACTCTCACTATCTACATTCAGGGCCGGTTTTTCCATTAGACGACTCTAGGAAACCGTCAATATTTTTTTTGTGCCATATTGTTTGGTAATTGTAAAAAGTCAATAAAAATTTTTTATTTGAAATTTTTTATACCATAAGTTGTAGAAATTAGTTTGTGTTTGGTTCCTGGAAGATAGGCAACTCACTATTGGATTTTTCGATTATTTATTCTAAAAGGACGAAGTTTTAATTTCTAGGGAGATTTAACATTTAATCTGGACCAATTAATTAAAAAATTGGTGAATTGGTTCTTTGGATTGCCTGTCTTCCAAACACGAACTAATTTTTGCACCTCATGTTATTTGGTAATACATTTGATTGATAAGAGTCGCAGGAATTCTTTTTTGCCTTTTATTATTTCAATTGAACATTTAAAAAAGTTTTTTTTTCGGTAAATAAAGAGAGAATGTTTAGTTGGTTTCATGGCTTCAAATAATTACATTTCAAATTACATAACTCTGAGAGAGGGAATATTAAAATGAATAAAAATGAAAAGAATGAATTAATATTTTAATGATTCACCTGGCACTCGAGGGTGATGCTGGAGCCTTGGAGGGCTTTGAGTTGTCCCGGCAGAGGGACCTCGAATTCAGGCAACTGGTACCGCCTCCCGATGGCGATGGTTTTTGTCGTGGTCACAGTCTCGCCCCATCCGTATCTGTTTCTAGGCGTCACCCGGAATTTGTAATCGCCAGGCTTTAAATTGAACGCATCCAAGCTGTTGATGGGGGAGATGGCCAGCTGAAAAACAAATCTCTTCTCGTTAATGTTTTATTATTACCCCAGATCGCCCCCCATGGGGCTCTTAATAGAACACTGTACAGCCAATTTAATCGATTTCGATAGTTACTGTTAGTTTAAGAGAAAATCGCAAAACAACATACAAGAGTAAAGCCCCAAACAATTTTTTCTTTTTTTTTGGGGGGGGGGGGGGGGGATAAGGAAACTTTTTAAAAATTTTAAAAAAATTTTTTTTTTTAGATTTTTAAACAAAATAGTTAAAGCGAATTTTGGAATGGAAAA
>JAAAKE020103275.1:0-17977 GCA_010014785.2 Anisolabis maritima
AACCAACCGGGAAATGTTTTTTTTTTTTGGGGTTGAGGTTTTTTAAGCTTTTAATTTAAGGCTTTCCCAAAAAAAAAAAAAAAAAAAAAAAAAAAATAATTTATTTTATTTGATCTTTCTTAATAAATAAATAATTAATAAAACGAGAACAAAATAATAATAATAATAATAATAATAATAAAAACTCGTCCTTGATCGGTAGAAAAAATAAAAGATTAAATTTAAAATGGTACCAGGTAATTTGAGCCTATTAATAAATTTTTTTTAATTTTGTTAAGGTGACGCCAAGAAACCCCTGGCAAGATTCTTAATTCACTAAAATTAAAAATAAATCATTTAAAGGCGTATAAATTCAAGATGAAATATCGTGAATAAATAAATAAATAAATAGCTTTAAAATATTTTTTTTAACTCGCCACAAAGATTTTAAAAGTTTTTTGGCACAAAAAAAATGAAAGAGTATGAAGGAGTAATGTAAAGATGATGGATGGTGGAATCCATTTGAGAATGAAAAGCTCTTCAATTTAAAAAAATAAACAAGCAAATTAGGCGTAAAAATGGGCGCTCACTTAACGAACTTAAAACATTTGATGGCATCTAATAATTAAATAGCTACATATTTGGAAGACGGATCAACTTTTTAGGAATTTAAACAAATTGATTTCATCTATCAACGCAGGGTAAAGGTTATAAATTTCGGATACTTCTCTCATTTAGGGTCAGAAGTGTCAAAAATGCCCATTAATCACAAAGAAGCGGTACAATAGAAACGGGACATTTTTTTCTAATAATAGTATAATAAAAAAACTTCCAATCTCTGGCCGAGAGGTTAGAGATATTGACAATGTCAATATTTATTAACTCAGCCAATTGGATACCAATTGATATAAATAAATATGCCTGTATAATTGTATCTTATATAATAAAATATTACAATTGTGTGAAGTTTTTATGGTCTCATATGCCGAAAAGACTTCAAGAAAAAAAATAATAAAATTTTATTTATATTTTTTAACACTATGACTCGCTATCACCAGGTAGTTACCAGAGGTAAAACTGATCTAAGGACCCTGGTTCGTTTCCCGTTATCAGCAATAACATTTTTTCAAATTTTAAAAGAATTTTATAAGAATTTAAAAAATAAAAAATGTTTGTATTCTGGAGGACACACGGACTTAGATCATTGTAATGCACAAGTGCATTCCCTCTCTGAGAAAATAAAAAATACTCTTTTACATAGGTCGATCATCGCCTATTCTAGAAATATGTTTTAATCCGCAAAAACACTTAATTTTCATTTAAACTAATAAAAAAAATCTAGTTTATATTTTGACTTCCTTTTTATATATATATATATATATATATTATAAGTGAATGAGCAAAACAATCGATATCGAAACGAGAGAGGAATTGGTTCAAATTCCAATTGAATCATTGCTCGTGTTTCACACACACTATTTTAAAATTAAATTTAAAAAAAAAAAAAATTGCATTAACAAATTCATAAAATATTATAAAAGTCAAATTATGGCTAAAGAGGCTTAATTTAATATGAGTCATATTATAAACACATTTATGAATTTGAGGGTTAATTATTTTTAAAAAAATCTCCTGTAAATACTATTAGATCATTTACTTTCTCTTACCTTTATATTTAATATATATGTGGAGCCCTCAATTTAGGATTTCAATAATTCCATAGAAAAGATAGAACAACTCGTTGCCATGGTAAAAAAAAAACATCCTTTCAATTTCTATATTTTTTTAAAGTCTCTTCGGCATCTGAAGCCATATAGACTTTAATCAATATAGACAATCCAATTATTTCATTATATATGATACAAATTAGCCAGACACGAATTTTTTTATATACTTATAAAACATGTTTTAATTCCTATATTTTTTCCCCTTTTCGGCATCTGAGGCCATATAGACATATAGACGATACATAATATATATTTTACAAAACAATAATCCAGGCATATTTATATATTTATATCAATTGGTATCCAATCGATTTAGATAAATTTTCATCGGACTACCTGGATTCGAACCCACACCCCTTGGCTTTTAAGGTTATCAATACTGACAAAGTCATTATCTTTAGCCTCTCGGTCACTAGGGGAGGAGGAGGGAGAGGGGGATTTTTTCTTTTCGGAGGCCATATGGACTGAAAGGATACACATAAATTAATTACAATACATATTATTCAGGCATATTTATTTATATCAATTGGTATCCAATTGATTTAAATATATTTTCATCGGACATGCCTAGGATCCGAACCCACACCCCTTGGCTTTGAAGGCCATCAAATAGTGACAATGTTAATATCTTTAACCTCTCGGCCTCGGGGGGGATTCTTATATTTGATAATAAATGAAATTTAATTGCCAACTTAATTAATTTTATTTTTTTATAATATTGATAATTGTTCAATACACACACACACGATAAATCTCTGAAAATGAAAGGTAATATAAAATTGTGAGCTGACTACTTATAGGACTCGACGCAAAAAATCTGGTGTGACAGCACATAACATTTTTTCCTTTCTTTAGGTAAGAGAAAGTTGTCTGTTCTGCCGTCGTTTTCATATTGGTTTAAATTTTTTGGATGATCAACCAACCAACCTTGATTGACTTGGTTGCCTAATTTTCAGGGGCGTACGATTTTTAAACATTTTTTAATAGATTGACTATATTAAGAAAAAGAAAGTAAAATATAGAATAATTCAGTTTGAAGTTTGAATTATCTTCTGGATATTTATACATTCATCTTTTTATTTAAAAAAAATTTTATGAACAACTTTTTATAGAAATTAGTTGGATGCTCTTTTACATCACCACACTAACTTAAAGAGAGCTCAGAAAATAATTCATACTCGCCTTTCACCAAAAACGTATATCTCTAGCAACTTTTCACCTATTTCAGGTAACTAGAAGTGGTACTTTATCTGAAACGTTTTTTAAAGACCTTGAGAACTCAAATAAAATTTTACTTAGACGAGTCAAATGTTGTATGCATACATTATTTCAAAATCAGAGACCACTGTTGACTGTTGAAAGAGGATCGCGATGAAAATAATTTGAAGAGTCCTGCTTTAGATGGGACCTGGCCTTCAATTCAGAATTACAACCTTAGGTTTCTCCCTTCGGCTAATTGTTTTCTTAGATGAATGACTTCGTCTAGAACTATATCAAAAAAGATGTAATCATACCAATTATTTGCGAAAAATACACGAAGTACCTGTTTTTTTCATGATATCCGTCTGAGGATTCGAGTAGAAAAAATCGTTTGCACACATTTTGATTTCATATTAAAGTTTCAGGTAAAATCCAAAAATAATAAATTTAATAATACCTAAAACATGAAATATGATGATTTAGATTTTTTGTAGCAAACAACAAAAGAAAAGAAAGTTTGCCAAATTACTTTTGAGGGGGATAGTATATGTTACACTTAGAAGTAAACAACGCTTGCTTTCAGATTGATCTAGTTTATTTTACGACGACAAAAATACAAGATAGCACATTTATTAATCTTTTTCATATAATTAACTTGCTACATTTTGTTTTTGTCTTTTAATAAAAACTAGTAAGATTTCTTCCAAGACTATTTGTAAAACTCTGAATGTTACAAATAGTAAATACTCTCCAGTAACCTAGTTAGGATTTTCATTTAGGAAAGGAGGGAGGGGAATTAAAATAAATGATTCTTATTATTCAATTTAAACTTATTATTTTTATATATATTTTATTTATTATTATTTTATTAAAAAAATTGATTTTTCCAATATTTTTTTTTTTTTTTTTTGGATGGGGGAAGGGGCCCTCTCCTGAATACGCCCCTGTCTGTATCTCAATTTGGACAAGCTTTATTATAAACCCGTCTACAAAAAGTTTGAATCTAACAATTTCTCTTTAACAGGAAAAGAATAAAATGCCATTTATGGTTGGAAGTTAATCATATTTAAGTAGAGTTGGTTACATGCTGGCCACATCGGTTATAATTTTTTTTAATTATTTAATTTATTAAAATTTTATCTTTGGTATTTTATTGATAATATAAATTGACACTCCCACACTACTTATTAACATAACAAAAGAAAACGAACTGTCAGATTTATCTACTAAGAATTTGTTATTTTCCTAAGATAAATAGAATTTAAATTTTTTTTTCAAACATACATTCTCTTTATCCTATATTATATATATTACTTTGTATTCTTTCTTCTGCGACGATGACATTTCTATTAGAGGCATCAATATTTTCCATTTGAAGACAGATCATCAATTTAAATTATTGGCAATAAATATGGCCCGAGTGAAGGTGATTTATTGAAAGGTATAATACTTCCATTGACAGATTTTAGCTCGACTTTTAACTTAATCTTATGGAACTTTACAAATAACAAAAATAATTTACTAGCTTCGCAGCCAAATCATTATTTAACTGACGCTCAATAAACCGTCTTAATTCTGGAATATTTATTAAATCTAGTTCATCTTCTTGTGGCTGCCTCATTCTTGAACTCCTTGTACTGAATAATAAGATTTGTTTTGAAACAGGTGTTGGTTTCCAGAACAATATCCCGCGATTATAAGCCAATAATAATAATAAAATCTAATTTTAGAGAATTGGATACAATTATTTTACATTTGTAACAAGATACATAAAATAATTTATTGAATTTGTTGGTCTCGAACAATATATAATAGCTCCCGGTATTTTATTTTTGACTATTGAGTGTTGCGTTATGATGACGTAGCAATCTTAGGCTGCGAGCAGATTTTGACATTTATTTCTAAAAGTGAGGTTATGTTAACTAAAAAAAAATAAATATATTGGTATTGATTGTAAGGCAATATATCGTTTAAGATAAATAAGTTCGAGATTGTAAAATTTAAAACAAAATCATCTCGCACTCATTTATCTTAAATTATTATTTATATTTAAAATATCAAAGAATTTTTTAAAAGATTTTTTCTAATTTAGTTTCAATAGCTTTTTATGTTGTTTTGCTTGTTCATTAGGCTCTATATATGTATATTTATATAATTCAATTTTATTTAGATTAATTTTTTTTATGGTAAATTTATTTATATTTGAGGAATTTACAATATTTCTATTGTAAAATAGAAACCCATGTGGATTGTTTAACTGACAACCACAAGTTATCTTATTAATAACTATAATTTCTTTTTTATTTATATTTGATTATTCGGATGACCCCTATCCCGAATAAATGAAATTCTATTGTTTAAAAAATTAAAAGGCTACAAGCTCTTAGGAATTGTTTTCATTGGATATTAATCACTTCATTGTTGGAAATCGAGAAAAAATTCCTCTTCTGAACTGACTCTTAGCTAATTAGGTGTCAATAGATGTGGAGCATAATTTCCTAGAAGCTATTTCAAGCTCTCTAGACAATTTGTTGTAATTGCCGATTTGTGGTAGTAGAAGGGCTTCTGACACTGTTTACAAAGGCGTAGAATGTCACCGCAATTAAGGCTGCAGTCACGACCTAAAGGCCCTTACGTCACGATTCTAAAGTCACGGTATCCTGGCGTGCTCTCACCTATGACCTGCATATTGTTTCAGTGCTCGATTTATAATATTTCGAACAATTCCTCTTTACTATTTTTAACCTCGTAATTTTGTATTTAAATAAGCGCTCCCTCCTCTTCCTTTTCATTAGAAGACGAACAAATTCAAAACCCATTGTTTTATTCTTGATTTATTCTTTGATTAAATTAAAATGTGTGGACATGATTTTCAAATTGAACTGAGGAATGTACCTTTACAGCTTACGCTCATGGATTTATATCACATTGGCAACTCGAAATGTATGCTGGAATTTCTTCTCTTTCTATGATTTTTTTTTTTCTTCAAGTATTATTGATGTGTGTATTTCCGCTATATTCCTAAGGATGGCGCTCGCTTGCATATGCGATTCTCCCTAGGAATATATGAAAGCGATACAGTCGAATTTTCGTAGGCCAAAAATACTCAAACAAGGGTTCACTTGCCATTGAGATATTATGAACAATCAATTTTCTTGTTTTATACGATTCACAATGGCAAATTTAATTAAGAAAATTTGGAAATAATAAACAGCTAAAATGAGAAGAATATGATGAGATATTCATTCTTAATAAAGTTGATTCTTTTTCTTTTGATAAAAATAAAAGAAAAAAAGAGAAATTTCAGTTTTATCACCAGTAATTCATACGTCATTAATCAAAATTAGGCAAACATCTTTGGTAACTTTTTCTTAAAAGCAAGATACTCTTATTTAAATGGAAAAATTTAGGGTAGTAGATATAGCTCGATTCAGGAAAATTTCCTTGCATTAATAATTTATTGTTCAAAAATAATAAATCTTGTTGCACGGATAGTATATTAAAACAAAATTCAATTTATAAACGAAATATTGAGAATAAACAATTAGTTAGTGGTTAAGTTGTATGTGTGTAGGCAGCCAGCCGACTCACTTGCACTCAGTCATCCAAGAGAGAGAAAGAGTTGACCTGCCCGAGACTCGAACTAGTTGCCTTATAAGGTGGTGGTGGCCGGTGGCCGCGTGGCCTCCGTCCCCACTTCAGGGTGCAGGCTCCCTTCCACTCTCTCCAGGCCTCCCCTCCAATTCCCCCACGCAGCCCACGTGGGCGACACGCATCACCGATCCTTATTTATTTCCATAATCGACTCCTCAATAATTGAATTACATAGAAAATTGTATTAACAATTTATAAAATTTTTTTTTTTTTTCTAAAATTTCCTTCGCGAAGGCTTAAAAATACGATCGAAATAATGGTTTTATACAATAGAAAAAAAAAATATAAAAATTATTTATTATAATAATAAAAAAAAAAGCTATTTTTTTTTTGTTTGTTTAATCTGGCGGCCATCCATCATCCCTCTCTCTATATATAAAGAAAGAGTAGGTCATCTCTCTATAATCTCTCTGAATAATATATTTATATAATCTTCCTAACTGATGACACATTTCAAATTTAAAGGGTTTATGTCAAATGTCACAAATATTTCTTCATTTGTAAATGATATACAGCAGTGTATATGGCAAATTTTTTTTATTCAATGCGACATCCACCTTATTTTAGAGATTCTTTCTTGCCCTATGTGATATAAATTATAAAAGTTTTATGAAGAAATTAATTAGGATATAATTATTTAAGAACTACAGTAAAACATCTTAGAAAAATACAAATTAGAATATATGATAATATTTATGATAAAATGATTTTTTTTTTTCAAAATGTGTATTGATTGAATACCATGGGATGTATAAATTTGGTTATTGGAAGGGAAACAATCTAAATGACAAACTCACTAATGGATTTTTCAGTTCATTGCTCCAGAGCTCCTGCATGGGGATCACTCTTGTTAATTTCTAAGGGGATTTAACAACTGCGCATGTAGGGAGCTCTGCCACAATTTGAGTTGCCTGCTTTCCAGCAATCAAACTATGAATTTTTTCATTCCCTGGTATATTCTTAGATTCCTCTCTCCCTCTCTCTTCCCCCCTCCCCCTCCCCCACAGAAAAAACTACTGGCTACGCCACTATATGAACTATAAACAAATTTATAGGAATGTAATTTTCATACTTTTGCATGTATGATTCCAAGCTGATTAGGAAGAAGGAATCTATTTTGTTACGAATAATAGCCTGAATGAAACTGTATAATATATTAATACATCTTGTCGAATTGATTCTATCTGTCAGTCACTCTAAGTCCAAGTCAAGCGTGTCGGAAACAGAGGATATGAGATGTTGTCAGAAACCAAGCTTTGAATAAAGACTCAATCAGTAGTTTTTTTTTTTTTTTTTTTTTTTTTTAAGGCTTTTTCACGCATGGGATTGCAAATGAATAGCATTTATGCGAACTGGCATCTTATCTGAGTAATAAATAAATAGTTTACCTTCACTTTTTTAAAAATAATAATTCAAAATTCTTCGTCTTCATTGAGGTATGTTTATTACTCAATTCATATCTAGTGGTTGATAATTTTATCTCGCATGGCCTGAACTTGAACTTGAATAGTTTGTTTTCCTTCTTTCTTCCAAGGAAAGTCAATCTGGACATCGATATTTAAATCACCGCATCTTTCCGAAATTAAACCTGCGCCGTGTCACAGGATAAAAATTCCTATTTTTAAAAAGTTACAGTTTATTTTTTTCTACGATATAGATAAAAATAATTCACTACTCATTGATGAAGTAACATTTCCGCTCAATTATTCCACTAAAAACCAAGACGTGAGGAAAATATTTATATTTGGAAATAAATCTTAAAAGGCCGCACGTCCGATTTGGTTTCTTATTTAATCGTTGAGGGAATTCGACTCTGAGTCATTGAACTAGAAAGCAATTCGAATTGAAAACAAAAGTAGAACAATTAATAAAACCCACACATGCCTAATGGAAAGCGTTTTTTATTAATTAAATGAATACCATTTTAATCGTATATAAAATGTTTTTTTTTCTCTCTCTCTAGAGAAAGTAATCTAATCTTCTTTTTCATAAAAAATCTTTTCATATTTTTTATTTAAAAAAAAAAAAATCCCAGGGATATTCTAAAATCCTCTTATCTAACAAAGAGTAAAATCTTCTGCTGTGACACCTCTTCCTTTTTTCTCTCTCAAAAACTCATTACTAACATAATTACCATGGATTAACATTTATCTTCCTAAGAATCCGGGAGATGGATCTATTAACTAATTAATATTTTCATTCTAAACAGTTAATTATTTTAAGAGAATTACTTTTCATTCATAAGAATAATTTGTTCACTTTTAGACGGCGACGAAGTGAATCATACTTACGGCCCTATTGACGGATCGATTTATGCCACAATATTGAAGAAACAACAGCAACAACAACAACATCTGCAGAAGCAGCAGCAACAACAACAACAACAACAACAGGAAATTGAGAAGCATCAAGAGCAGCTACAACAGCAGCAGCATCACCATCAGCCTCCGCAACAACAGACTAACTCAGGGGGTGGTGTCATCGGCAGCCCCCATACAGTGTCAATGGACTCGGGTATCAGCTCTGCCGGCAACGGACTCTTGCATAAGGATAACAGAGGTACGGACCTGATATGTTAAACAGGTTCCTAATTTTTGAGAGAACAGATCCATCTATCGTGGTATATTTCTCTCTGATGTTTTCGTAATGATACAAAAACTTCTGCTCCTTCCCCCGGATGGGGCAGGCGCGAAACAAAAATGAGAAAATTATCCGAGGTGTCACAGCAAATATTTGCTCTAAGAATTAATAAAAAAATTGAGAAATAGCAGGTCTAGGATGCGAAAAATGGGCGGTCTGGAGCCCCCAGGATTAAATACTACAAATGATCCAAGTTTTTATTCCCTTATTAAAAATTATGAATAAATTTTTTGAATATTAAATACAGAATTACAGAATTTTCCCGTTCATATGATCGAATCAAGCATAGTTCGGTTCAATTTATGATTTGATCTAAGTATAAAAGTATCTTTTTGGCGCTAGCCTCTTTTGGAGGGATGAAATTGATTTTTTAAAAATAATACAAATTTTTTTTTTTTTTAATTGACTCCTCTTTAAAAGGGGTTCCGTATCTCGAAAGATAGGTTTTCGTCTACTCAGAATAAAAAATAGTTCTTATTTATTTATTAGTCCAAAGCACGATAGCTAGGTGCATTTGATTAACATCTCTCTCCCCATAGCCGAGAGGTTAAAGATACTGTCATTGTCAGTATTGATAACCTTAAAAGCCAAGGGGTGTGGGTTTGAATCCCAGGCAGTCCGATGAAAATTTATTTATATCAATTGGGTACCAATTGATATATAAATAAATATGCCTGATCATTTGTTTCGTAAATATATATTTTGTATATCGTTTAATCACTATATGGCCTCAGATGCCGAAAAACTAAAAAAAAAATTGATTAACCTTTATAATATCTAGTATGATATAGGTTTTAGGGTGAATAACTTGAAACAGAAGAAAAATAATGGAAGATTTAATAAATTATGTTATTTTGATATCTTCTGGACTTGAGAAATAATTTCTATAGGAAATACTAACTTTTATATTGCAAAGAATTATTAAAAATAATAAATAAAGGCAGTCGTCCATTTATTCCCCTACTCTGATGTCAAAAAAAATTGAAATTATTCCCAAACTTTATTTAATTATAAAATTTTTTTTTAAATCTCCTTGTTAACTGTATTCTTCTGCTTTCGCAATTAACTCTTTATTCAAGATAAAATGCATGATGTTTTGAAACCCTCTTGAGGCCCTTGGAGAAGTTATGTGATGACCTAATCCAATTCGGACGAAAGCAGCCATTAAATTTTTTTTCTCTTCACTATAAATATAACTATCAGTCACTCTAACTGGTTGACCATTTGGTATATTATAATGAAAAGTTTATTTACACTTATTATAAATATCCTTGAAATTTTTATTTTTTAAAAATGAAAATTAAAAAAAAAAATAGTTTTTCTTTTAATTTTTTAAGAGAGAATTGCCGCTAAATAAAATGACTACTAAACACTAAGGGCGCCCCAACTAATAAGTATGTGGATGGCATCCACCGACGAACTAAGACTGGCATTTCTTCTACTCCTATCAACGCTAGTCTTGCCTTCCCCATTGGCACCAGGCTTCTTCTCTCTCGATTTAATAATTAGCGGACCGCATATCTTGGGAAAAAATAGAAAATCAAATTACAGAAGGAAGAATTTCTTTTCGATTTTTATAAGATGAGAATTAACAAAAACTCCGCCCTCTTGCTGAGAAGTTAGAGGTGTTGAAATCAGAAGACTAGAATTCTTACCCCAACCAGACCAATTGGTATAAATAAATATGACTGGCAGGATGGATATGTATCGAAATTAAGAGATAAATTATTTATGAGGCCTAGAATGACATGAGAATTAAGCAAGCGAAACACCCTGGAAAAACAATTTTTTAATAGAAGTTTAATCACCAGGCTGCATCCTCCGACATCAAGCTTTACTACATCTTATCACAGCTACACAAAAAAAAAAAAAAAAAAAAAAAAAAAACATTACATTACATATATGTTTATTTATTTAAGAGATGGATAGATGAGGGGGAGTAGAAAGGTGAAGGGCCGCAAAAATGTGCACCGGAAATTGGCCATCGATTCGCTAAGATGAGTGCTGGCGGTGCACGAGGCGCCATAGGTAGGTAAATAAACGGGGAATGATTTTCTTTAAGGTTTTGAAGATTTTTATGCCTTTAATTAAGGGCTTCTTCCTTTAAAAAAATTAACTAATTTCTATTAAAAAATTAATTCCAAGATATTAAAGTTGCTTTATCAAAATTAATTCAAAAAGCTTTTGCTTCTTATAAGAAAAATTTTTTTAGTTTTATTCTATGTCGAGAAAATTGGTTTTTATTATTTATATTTAGCAGGATTCGCACCTTCCATAATAAATGTTACCTATTAATAATTTAAACAATACTTATTATCAATTCTTATGAACCACTAAAAGCTTCTTTGTTGAAGCGGAGAAGAAAATCAATTTTTTTTTTTTACAATATATTTCTAAAAGAAAAGTTTAATTAAGAAGGAAAGTTTTCATTAAAAAGTTGTTTATTATTAATTTTTCACCAAGTTTCTTGGAAAAAATTAATAATATATTTATTAATGAGTGGATGATTTTTAATTCGAAGTCAACAAGCCTCGCCTCCAGGTGGAGGCAAAACTTTTATGTAAAATTTATATCTTTTCCATTTCAAAGTCACCCGCCTGGAAAAGCAATTTAAATTATTTTAAAAATATAATAATAGTAGTTAAGGTGTTTGTGGTCCTGTCAGTGAAAAACTAGCCCAATTGTGGTTTTTATTCACATTCTCTCTCCCACGCCCACAGGCTGTCTATTAATCACCCAAACCAAATGGCCTGCGAAATTGCAAAGACTTGCAGATTACCATCCTACGCAAGAGAAATCTGATGGAGAAAACAAAGAGAAAAAAGTCTGGATATTTAATCTATCAACATTAAATAAATGTGTTTAATTTTGTCCTTTAATTTAACGGAATAATTGAACAGGAAGACATCCATCATTCGAAAATAAAAATATCTATATACTACTTATTTGTAAATACTAATTATTTTTTATAATATTGAAATTAATTCTTTATATTTTGAAGAAACGAATAAATCTCCGGATTAGGGCTTTTGCATTATCAGTAGTAGGGGGGGGGGGTTCAGGACTTGCATCTCTCCCTTTTTCCCTCTTTTACAATAGTTTTTTAATTTATTAAATAAAATTATTTTATTTATTATTAATATTCTTTTTGTATATTTTGTTCAATTTTATTCTTCTCGTATAGGCCTAATATCTTGTATAAGCTCCGGTCCCATGGGGATCCCCCTCCCTGGCATTGCAGATTCTGGAGAGCAATACTTTTTGGAGAGTCTAGAGACTTCACCTTTCACGCTTGAAGTATTTTTTATTTTTATATATCTCCCTAAAGGCGTAGTAATGGGTGTCAACACAACTGAGTGATTAATAGCCCCCTCCCCACGAACGCATTTAATTAATTAGCTTAATTAAAAATTTATTATAAAAGACTAAATATTAATACCATGAGCTCTCATTTGGGTGGATGGCGACCCCGAGTTGCCTTTGTGTGTCTTGAGTATCTTTCTTTCTATGCCAGCCTTTTCTCACCATTATTTTTATTAGTTATCAGTCATTCGCGTCAGTTCGGACTTTTCTTTTTTTCGTTCCATTTTTAATATCTGCTGTTAATTGAAAATAATGAAGAAGCAAAGAACGAAAATAATAAAGTCAAAATTCCAGGAGGAATGACAGGTAGTTAAAAATTCTGTCTTCATTTCTTTTTAGCCACGTCTTCCAAACTTCTTCATGTCGTAGTCAGGACGAAAATATGTTCATCATTACTTCTTCATCTTCTTCCTTTCAGTATCTTAAAATAAGATACTTTATGCAAATATTCTGCTGATATATAGGTAGAAAAATATTTTTCCGGTTTTTAGCTAAATAAAAATAATTTCCAATCCGACAAAATGATTTTTCACTTATATGAAAAATCCCATTTAGAAACATTAGGTTCTGTTCATTGAAGCGAGAGATGAAAAAATATTGATTCTTTAAAAAAAAGTCCGCCCATACTTTTGGAATACATTTATAAACAAATATTTTAAAAGTAAATTGCCAATTAAAATAAACCTACGAAAGCATTCGGGATAAACAAATATGATCTCTTTCCATTATAAAAAACAAATTATTAACTTTTAAAATAAGTTATTAATTAGTTAATTTAAAAACGACAAAAAATAAAATAAATATAAGATAATAAACTCACTCACTAAAATTTATTTTGAATAACTAATTTATGATTCTCGAGATAATTATATTTCTTGCCTTCGGGTCTAATTACTAAAATTCTATTTAATTTTAAATAAGAAGAAGTAAAAGTAAAAAAAAAAGTGCTAAATTACTATTATATTCATACTTTAAATACAAGTTGGAAAATCTCATTAGAAACTTTTCCTTTTAACGGAAGAATTTCGGGAAATTATAATAAACCGAATTTCCTTTAGATGTATATAAACTGTCCCAAAGGGAATAATCAGAAATTTCATTGCAACTTGGGAGAAATATTTTCTACTTTTAAATGTTTCAGTTCGTACTATGAATAATGTCACAAAAGTTTCAGTAATTTCATAAATTAAAAAAATTCAATTAAATGAATATGGTATTTCTATGTACAAAAATTAAATGGTGTACTTTTAAGTTGCTTTATTAGATGAAGGTGGGTAGGGCTTTTTCTTTCCGTATCTGAGACCTTCAGACAATACAATTTATTAAATGAGAAAACAAAATGTGGAGGGTTCTAGCTTTATGAAAAAATTGAAAAAAAAAAAAAAAAATTTGGCTCTAACAAATAAAATATTCCCAATGTGTTAGATATTAAATTATATTATTTTTTTTATTTATTGACTGACGACCACCCATTATACATAATACACACTTATAAAAATACAAAAACCATGGTGCAGAGTAACAGTTTTTGCTTCAAGTTCCAAAGGTCTCTGGTTCGTTTCCCATCTTGAGCAAATATTTACTTAAATTATATTGGCTATTAATTAATTTAAATAAATGAGGACGGATTCTAAATGGCCTCAGTTGCCGAAGAAGACTTTTTTATTTAGTCATTCGGCTGCTAAGGCCATTTAGTTTTCACAAATACGGTACATCATATAAAAATAAGTCCCGATGGCTTCGTGCTGACATTCAATACTTAAAAAAAATATAATAATTATAAAAATCAAAACAATATAAATACAATCGAAAAATAATATAATAATAATAATAATAATAATATGATACCAATAACATAATATATTTTTATAATAGGATTTTGCGAAAGGAGAGAAAGTCTGCCAGTAGGGTAGCCTATATCGGAATAAAACTCCAAAAAAAAATTTTTTAAATTAAAGCCGAATCATTATGACGTATTGAATCTCGAAAGATGAGAATGAGAACGAGTATGCTTATTCAGTGAGGGTAATAATTTATCTAGGAAGAAGTTTTTATTTTTGTAGAAAGAAGAGCCAGTGAAATTAGAAGTGTAAAGGGTCCATTCTTCTTTGACAGTCTCCTTAATTATAGCATAAATACATCGTACTTCGTATCAATATGATTTTATTATAGAGATTAAATTACATCATTATTATACATTGATACACTGACTTAGAAACTCTCCTACTTTACTTACAAAGGTCGTTAGAGATTATTATTTTAGTATTAAAATAGATAGTTATATATGTTACATCATTTTAATGTTATATACAACAATCGAAGGAAGCAAAGAAATTTATAACATTTTTTTAAGTCTTTTTGTCAGTGTGAATGATGTAATTTAATTTCTATGGCTCCTGAAGATGTGTGACGTCTAGTCCCCAAAAGTCGACAAGATGTACTCAAGATATTTTGGACCGAAAGTAATCTTTTTTTTTTTCAATTTCCTAAATTTCTCAACCATTATTCATTATTATTATCCATTTGATATATCTTTAATTGTGCTTGAGCTTATTTTCTCGCTCTGCCCCTACTTAACTATATTCTCTTCTTTTTATATTATATTATCTAAGATGATAATATTTTTTATTATTAATATAATTTTATTAAATATTATTATAATTCTATTAAATATGAGAATAATCCGTCATGATTATTTTTAAATCCATTCGTCACCACTTAATAATTTTAAAATTTCTAAGAAAATCGCAAGTTATTCCCTCTGGTGGTTTTTTTGACTGAACCGCCCGAGAGAATAAACAGAGTGTGAGGAGTCGAGCGAGTTGAGATGAATGGTGAGGAGGAGAAGGAGGCAAAGGAGAAGGAGTAGTGACGGTGTGTCTTTTGCGGTTTCAGGCGCCTCCAAGGACGTCTCTGGGGGCGGAGGCCCTCCTTCGGGGGGCCCCTCCGCCGCTGAGAGACGCCGCGCCCTCGACGAGCTACTCAGCGATATGCTACTCACCGTCGAGAGCATTCCCGATTTGCCTCCGCCGCCGACGACAACAACCACCACCACCACGGCATCGTCTTCGACGACCATCCCGTATCACGCACGGGTGGATAGTCAACCCTTTACCTATACCCCGGAGGCAAGCATGATCCATGTACAGCACCCGGGGTTGGCCAGCCCTAGTCTGGTCCGGAAGGCCAGTTTTAAGGGCAAGGGTGCACCTCCGCCGCCAAGGAGGATGTCTAACCCCTCGTCGCCGGAATGTGTTGACGGAGAACTGAGTTCACCAACTAGGGATTATTTGCTCGATAATGGTTCCAGTAGCGCCTCACCGAGGTCTCCCGAGTTTCACGATGGGTGAGTACACCTACCTAGCTTTTGCTACGAACTTACTTAAGAACTTTATTTTTCATCATTTATGGTACCTATGTGAAAGAGAGTAAATTCCAAATAAAGCCAGAGAAGATATGTTAGCTAGTATCTTTTAAGAGTATATCTGCGAAATTGTTTGGAGATGAGATATTCAGGATTCATAGTTTTTATTAGCAAAATGTTAGATATAAATTTTTATTATGAGTTATTTATTTAAATTTTTCAAATTTAGCGCCCACTTCTTTTAAAAACAAACATCTTTCAACTGGGGATTTTATTTATATCTCACTATTTCACAAGTATTCACAAATTCTATTCGATCTAATAAAAGGAAAATTATTAATAATTGCTTTAAAAAATAGGTTTATTATAGTAGAAAAAATTTCTATTGAAAGAAAGAATTAATAGCATGAAAATTTGCGCAAGTTCTAGCGTGGTTGGAATTTAGAAAATTTAAGCAGGAGCGGGCGGCTTTAATGAATTGCGAATCTGGCTGCCTTTTTTTTATCAAATTTTTTTATATATATTTTCCTTCAATTCAGTTTGATTAGAACCGCGAACATTTTTCCGCTAAATCCGTCACTGAATTTTAAAAGGATTCATTTATTAAATAATACGAATTCATTTGCATTTAGAAAATTTTTTTATATAAAAATAATTGAAATGAGAGTTTTACTTCTATTTAAAAAAAAAAAACGGAAAATATTCATTTTAAAAAATAATTGTCCACATCCAAAAATAAACTTATGAAAAAAGTAAATTTTTTTACTCTATTAATTTAAAGAGCCTCATTCTATATAATTATAGTATTAATCTATTTTCTTTAATAATATTTTCTTTCTCTATTATTAGTTTTATTATTTTCTCAAAAATATATCCGAGCAATAATAATTATTTCATTTCAAGAGAAAAATTAACTTAAGTGAAAAAAAAATTGAGAGAAAAATAATTAAATAAACTTAAACTTCCTCGGTTCAAAAATAAAACTACGCCACGAGAATCCGAAATCTCGTTATTTGTTAAGAGTTAATGAATTAAATTCACGTTAAAAAATTTACAATTATAAATATCTACAAACATCTCTCTTCTCTCTCTCTCTTTTGTTTTTATTCTCATGGAATCCCTTACTTTCACACCAATTTTGATAGAAATTGGATAAATTTTGTCATAAACTTTTTTTCGTCCAATTTAGAATTATTAGCTTTACCCCTTCGGCTAATTTCTTTTAAAATTACGAGAATTATTACTTCTCTACATACTTCAAATGAGAATTATTTCAAATTATGAAGTTTAGAAGTAATATAATCAAAAAGAGAAACTCCTTAATAAATTAATTTATCTATAAAAATTCTTATATCTTAATAAAAAAAAAAATTTCCCAAAGAAAATAACAAAGCAAAAAACTGGATTCTAGAAGAAATTTGATATCCATTCATTTGATATAAAATATAATTTCATTCTATATTTATTTACTTACATTGACCTTCAAGTTTACTAACATTTTTTATACTTGAATTAATAATAATCATTTTCCCTTTATCGAGATAAAAACCAATTAATTCATTTTAATATAAATTACTTGAGGGAAAAAAACCTAAAATGATAAAATGCTCGATTCCTTTCTCTTTACGTTTAATTGACAAAAACATCTAATAATTATAGGTTTGAAAAAATCACATTTATAAAAGGCTGAAAATTATAATAACATAAACGATATATTTTTAATTTAAATTCCAGATAATAAAATTTTTTTTCATCTATTCTGATTAAATCCGATCAATCATTCGTTTTTTTTTTAATTTATTCCACATATTTTATTATTAATTATAGAGTACAAAATTAGAAATGATTCAATTGAAATTAAAGCAATTGATTCATGTAGGTTTTTTAAATAATTGCAATTGCCCTCTTAAATAATAGCATAAAGTTCATATAAATTGCACTTTAAAGATTGAAATAACAATTAAAATAAAATTGAGGGCTCTGTGGAGTAGTCGGTAGGGTGTCGCCGTTCTGCACAGGAGATCGGTGTTCGCATCCCGGGCGGGGAGGA
>JAAAKE020103286.1:0-17977 GCA_010014785.2 Anisolabis maritima
CATATTCATAGTCGCCCGCAGACTATATTTTACAGAATAAGTAGCCCCTAAGGGATAAAAGTTTGGCCACACCTGATATAGCTAAATAAAAAAAAATTATTTTTTTTTTTGTAAATGCAAATACCAATTTTGATATTAATCAATATCAGTGAAAAAAGGCAAATTGTTTAAAATCAAAGACTACGAATTCGAAAAATTTTATTCCCACTTTAGAAGATTAAAGGATGATTTTTGCTTCTAAGAGAGGGGGAAGGCAAGGCCTATGACCTCCTTCCTCCTCCGCTCCCCTATAGGAATTTGAAATTTATAGAGAGAGCCAATTTGATAGAAAAATATAAATATATGCTTGGTTTTCAATCATCTGTGCCCGATACAGGTTTGTTCCAGTGAGTAACTTTTATAGGATTATGCCGTTTCCATATAATAATATACGAATTAAATTAATATTCTTTATTTTATTAAATAATAAATCATATCATCTACTTGAAACATATGTCTCAGGAAAGGAAACGTTGTGGTTACTGGGGAATTGTGTTTCCGATCCTCTTTAGGAGAAGCCAACATTTATAGAGTTGGACAATTTTTGCCAAGAGGTGGATTTGAACCTGGGTGGCCTTCAACTCTGGAATGGAAGCTTAACTGCTTTAACCCAAGTCAACCTCAAAAAATTATATATATCTTGTATATTACTCCATGAAACTCCCATACAATTAATATTTTTAACTGACTCTGAAAAAGTCCAAGCCGCAATCGAACCCGGGCCTCCCGCTTTCCTGGCGAGCTTGCTACATCTGCCCCACCAATCGCTCGAATTTGCTTGAAGTAGTCAACCCGGTCGCCCGGAAAGCAGGAGTCCCAAGTTCGATTGCGGGCTGAATTTTTTTTTTTTTGGTGGGGATGAAATACCATCTTATTTTACTTGTTTACAAATTCCCTCAATCAATATTTTTTTTAACATTCATTACTATATTGAGTGGCGTAGCTAGGATGAGGGGTTAGAACCTCCATAGGACATGAACTTAGACTAGATTTGGAAGAATCAAATTTAATCAATATACCTGCTAAAGAGAAAGACGGATTTATTAATCTTTAGCCTGAAGGGATTTAATATGTATCTAAGGAGGGGAAAGAGCCACCTCTGCAGAAGGGGGCGGGGAGGGATCTTGCAAGTTCAGAACCCCCTCCCTCCATTATAAATTTCTGGCTACTGACTATATTCATTAACTTTCTTGGCGATAACAAAGTGTGATTTTTTATTTCAATAAGATTATAATTCTAATTACCAAATAAATAAAAAAAATAAATAAAAAGGCGGAAGTGTCTAAAAGAAAGGAAAAAATCATACTATCCTGTTTTTTTTATTTTTATTTTTATTTTTTGTTCATCCTCACTTGGCAGTTCAATTGATGAATGTTCCAATTTGCTACTCGCTAATTTTTTCCCTCTCTCTCTCTCTCTCTGAGCCTTTTTTTTTATTTTTACGCCCGGCTTAAAATGATATGCGAATGTGTTGAATATGTTTGGAAGGATGCATGCACACATGTGTGTGTCCTCTCTCTCTCTCTCTGTGAACGAATGCGTATTAAAACGACTATAGGAGAGAGAGAGAGAGAGAGAAAAAGAGTCCCTCCCACACCTCTTTTTTTAACAAAAAAACCCCAGACTAAAACCATTATTCGTCGTCGTAGTCGTCGTTGTCGTTTTATTTTGCACACACACACACACACACACACACACACACACTCAGTGAGAGAACATCTCATCCCCCTCCTAAAAACTGGACATAAGCCAAAAAATGTGAACTCTTAAATTCACTAAATTTTCACTACATTCGTTTCATCCCTTCTCTCTCTTTCTAGTGGGATTTAAAAGAAAAAAAAATGATGGCGGGGGATGAACTTTTTAAAAAATAGGGTTCCCGTCTTTAAGTTTCAAATTAATATAAAAAAAAATCTCTTTGTCAACTCATTTACATATATACGATAATTATATTAATTATAATTAGTAGCGTAATTAGCATCTCTTTTTAAAATAATCATATTTATATTATATAAAGTTAGTATTTAAAATAGAAATAGTACTATTAATATTTAATTTAATTTAATTTACTCTAATAGCTAATTTTATTTGTAAATTATTTTGCATTAAATTATTAGCTTAATTAAAAATTTATTTGAAAAATATTAAAAAATTTTAATATTGACAACTCCAGGAAAACAATTTTTATTAATATAATTTTTTGTCATCGTTTCGGGCCGTCAATCATTGACATTCTTCAGAACATTCATAGGATCTCATATAAGAATATAAATACGCAAATTTTTACTTGCACTAAGCGCCTCAGAAAACACTTGACATACTCCCCTTTGAGTTCTGAAACCAAGCTAACAAATTTTATATATTTTTTACCTATTATTATATTTCGGTTTTATGTAGCCCTAATGATCTTAAGGTAGCGATTGTTAAATTTATTTTGAGACTAAATAATAACATTTGACCTCCGTGGCGAGGGATTGATGTATTGACATTGTCTTTATTGATAACCTTAAAAGTCAAGGGATGTGGGTTTGAATCCCAGGCAGTCTGATGAAAGTTTAAATCACTATCAAGAATATCAAATGATGACGATAAAAAAAAATATTCCTGATTCCCGTAAGTAATATATAAATAAAATTGTTTGATTTGTTTTAGCTACCGAAAAGACAAAAAAAATAACATTCGTGACATCAATGAATTTAAAATAATATAGATAATTATATTATTAATTAGTATATTCCTTCACAAGCTTATATTTTGTGAGTACATGAATGGCGATCTTGAGTTTCCCAATTTAAGGCTGATATCTCTTCTTATATACCAATCAGTCTTTCGCCATTCCCTTGAGCCTGAAGTTGACATTGTTTCCAAAATTTCTTTTCCCTTTTATGTCACCCCTGAATCATTCCCTGAAAAATTCAAGGAAAGAAAGAAAAAAAAATATTGCTTTTAATCAATGTGAACAATGTCTTGAATTTCCTTAGAAAGTTAAAAAATTTCTATTTGAAAGAAAACACGATAATTTTATTTTCATATTTTTTTTTTTTTTTACTTGAGAGACCGACATATATCATTCGGTTAGACTTCTTTAAAAAGCTTTTTTATCATTATTTAATCACGGTGGGACGTTTCTGTGAAATTCATTGAAATGGACCAAAATATATGCACAGTTGGTCAAAAAATTATTTACTATATATACAAGGGTGGTCTAAAAAGTTTCCGACCCATCACCTTCGTAAACAATTATTTTGCAGAGAAAGACACCGAGTACTATTTGGACGGGTTAAAGAGATGGGAGAAGTGTGTAGATTTACAACGAGAATTTGTAGAAAAATAAAGATAAATTTGAAGAAAAAATG
Organism: Anisolabis maritima; assembly: GCA_010014785.2. Taxonomy (NCBI): domain Eukaryota; kingdom Metazoa; phylum Arthropoda; class Insecta; order Dermaptera; family Anisolabididae; genus Anisolabis; species Anisolabis maritima. The sequence goes on from JAAAKE020103286.1 coordinate 3,396, forward strand.
TCTTGTATCTTTGATAGGTCAGAAACTTTTCAGACCAGTATTACTTCTTTTGTAAATCTCTTTCTTAATAAATCTTTTTTTTTATTTACTTTGTCCAGTAAGTTTTGTCCATTTAACTGAAGATGGTTTAATAAAATTAGATCGAAACGTCTTTTTCCGCCTCGCTATTTGATCGGTATTATCAATTTAATAAAATTTATTTATTAAAATCTCGTAGTTGAAATTGTGATCAATTCATAAACTCCCCCCTCTCTTTCCCCCAACTCGGATAAAAGAAGCTGCAAAGGGAGTAAGCAAAAGAACCCGCTTTTACTTTATAAAATCAAATGATCTCTTTTTCTTTCAATTGGAACAGATAATATTATTAAAAGAGGGAAGAGAGAGAAAGAAGGGTTAAATATCATATTATTAATCAAAAACCAAATATTGGCATAAATTCCATCTCGTATGCCCTTTCAATATTGTTTGAATCAGTTTTATTTAACTCATTTTGGAAGAAGAAGAAAAAGGAGAAGAACTCTTCCTCTTTTAAGTCACGTGTCTCTCTCTCTCTCTTCGAACCACAGAGAGAGAGAGAGAGAGAGAGAGCAAGCAGCCAGCCAGATAGCCAATGAATATCAAATGGGGTGGAAATATACGTATTTGTTCCCCTGCCTCCACACCCTATTGGTTGGCGTTCGCCTTATGATTTTACGCTCCAAACATCAGGATTATAGAGAGAGAGAGAGAAAGGGTAGCCAACAAAAAATATCCCTGAATGGACTCTCACCGGAGGACCATATAGAGCAACCGATTTCCAAAAGGATCTCCTAATACCAAATCCATTTACTAGATAATATTTATATAGATATATAGATAAAAGGAAAAAAAGGCTATGAAAAAATAAATTGCTGTGGCCATCGCACCGACCGCTATCAAAATGGTTATTATTTATTATAACATAATTTTAATATAGAATATTATAACAATATTTTAGTAAAGAAATTATGTTATTAGGTGATTTTGATTATTATAGTATTATATTATTGGCTGGTTAGTATTATTAGAAACAAAAAAGCGCCCAAAGCACTGAGACTCCAAAGGGGCACTGCACACCCAGCAAATAGACAATAGCATACAAAAATATGTGGTGTGCCCGCCTTTGAAGTCTCAGTGCTTGCGTCAATTTGCGACCAGAGACCTTTAGGTGCTGGGTAACTTAAATATAAATTTAAAGAATAGGTATAATGACAAGTACTCGTGAAATAAATTAATATTCTATAATGTACTTGGAAAATAGTCAATAAAAAATTGGTAGTTTTAATTGTGTTTAATCAAAGATCAAATGTTATCAATATTTAGAAATAAATAAATAAATAAAATTTAAACTCTTCTATGAACCGATATTTTTTACATACTCTCTAAAATCTCTCTCTAATTTAAATTAGTAAAATAAAATAAAAATAAAATTTTTATCGTTGTTAATTATTTATTTTTTGCTTTGAAATTAAATATGTATTATCCATAAAGGGCTTTATTTATAAAACAAAAATATAATATTAGCCCCATATTGATCGAGGTTATTTCAATTTTGCGATTTAACCACTCGAGATTGAATGGCTGGGCCACCCGGTGATGCTGATGAATGTCTCAGTCTCTCTCTCTCTATCCTTCCAAAAGGGCGACCACAAAAGCATATTCCACTAGGGTCTTTCGATTTGTCTGTCCCCCTTTATTTCTTATTATTCTTGTGGTTATAAGAGCAATAAATAATTACATTTGTGTTTTCTTTATAAAAACTCTCAGAGCTGGAGTCTGTAGAACTTTTTTAACTTGTTTTGACTGGACATTATTTTGTAGTCAATTTTTATAACATATCTAGCTAGAGATCTTAATTTTCACTTCTCAATACAAACGGAAAGGTAACAATTGACTTTATTAAAGGAGTACTTCATTTGAAGTTCAAACGAAATATCTCCAACTATTAATTTTAGTGAAATAATATTATACTCATAAACAAAATTGTTCATTCTTTTGAACAAAATGTTTCTATCTTTTATAAAAAACCTATTTAAAGAGAAATAAAAAATTAATAAATTAGGATTATCATTGCAACGCCTCTTGTGGTCAACCCGAGAAATTTGTTTTAATTTATACTTATGTAGAAGAAAAATAAGTAGCTCTAAAAATTATTAAAAAAAAAAAAAAACGCTTTTCTTTCAAATGCATTAAAAAGAGAAAAACAACTTTTTACATAAAATAGTTGAATATTTATGACAAAAAAAAAGAAAAGCTTTTCAAGGCTTGAAGTGCCATTAATAAATGAAAAATACCTGACTGCTTTCTGCTCTTTTTTACCTAAAGTGAAAAGCGATTTTTATCTATTCTCAGTCATCTCTTAATAGAATAAGAATTTTTATCAAATTACGTTAATAATTACCAATTTTATTTTTATTTTTTTAGTTAGTTAGTTTGTTAAAAATAATTATAGAGGGCAGGTTGTGACGTCACTTCAATGATAGTATCTTTGATTATTGTCACCCGAACCGTGATTCCGCATAGGACACGATTTAAATTTGCTATCAGTGATGTGGAGAATTGAATATGTATTTATTCTCCCCAATAAATACGATGAAGGGGGGAGGGTCTCGAAACGTTTATTTGTAAAGAGAGTCCCAAATCCACCCGAACGCAAAGGGAAATTTAATGTTAAAGGAGAAGTTTGAAGTGGAATTGGAAAGGGACCGAGTATTTATAGGACAACAACCTATCTCAATATTTCCCAAACTATGCCTCTAATAGCCATCTCGAAAATTTTCTTTCGAGAAGTTCATATGCATATCTTTCTCCTCCCTCCCGTTAAATACGCGCAAATATTAAAGAAAATTCTGACCAATAGGAAAAAGTTTGGAAAACGCTGTCTATATAATCATATAGTATCGGGAATAGGATTTGGAAAATTTTTTTTAAATTCATTTGTTTGGCTATAGATATTTAATTAGTCCGGCCGGTCTCGGAAAACCAAAAGATGCCCCCCACCAGAATATTTCAAGCAACAAGCTCACTTCCCTTCCCGGCTTTTTTGTTTCTAAGAACGGGTGAAAGCCACGCCCATGACTATTTCTTTGCCTCTTCATTTCTCTGTGAGTAAAATAAATAAAATTTTTTTTGACGACGTTTCGACTGCTCCTCAGACTGACATTCATCACTTATTTTTTACAACTCTTAGTTTTAGATTAACAATATTATAATAATTCATATCATCGTTCCTTTAATGAACCGAAGGGACTTACCTGGTCTCATCTTTTTAAATAAAAGTTTAGTTCGCTTTTGGGTACATGTCCGAAGAGAATATCGGAACTTATTTAAAAATTTATTATTCTTTACATGGAGATATTTGGAAAAAAAGATTTTACACTTCGATAAATATAAAATCGCCTCCGATTGGATTCCAGTATACGAGTGAAATTATAAGACCATTGATGCAAGGAGGAGAATGTAGAGAATACAACAAAGACCTCATAGTAGATGGATGTTTTTTTTTTTATTATATACCATTATATTCAATAAATATTATTTGGAAAAAATATTTGAGAGGTCGCGATTATAAAATGGTCAAGAACCAGACTGCTTTAGAGCAGCGAGGATGTTACAAGAGCTCCGTCAAATAAAAAACAAGTTTTATTATTTTTTTTTGTGATGTTCAATTTTAAGTTGTAAATAAAGGTAATGTTTGTTTTTTTTGTCCTTGATGGTTCTGGTGATCCGCAAATTTTTCTTATAATGAAAAGATCTCCGTAATTTCGAAAAGGTTAAGAACCACTCAAGAGGATGATCAATTATGAATTTGTATGGGGATTTAGCAAGTGTCTACGTCGACTGCCCTTGAAGCCCTGAAAATGAATCCATTATTGAGTTGGCCATTCATCGTCCATAAACCAAATGCCTTTCTCCATTGAAAATGCCGAAAAGATCTGCCCAACTCAGTTTCAACACTGATCTTAGTGTTATAATATTATATTTAAAACTGATTAGCTAATGAATCAATAGGACTCTATTTTTATCAATGTTTTTATTTATTTATAATAGGATCTCTCTCTCTCTCTCTTTCCCTTCCCCTTCTATTTATTTTTAAAAAGATATTAAATTCAAATTAATCAAGTTGAAAGGTTCTTTTTTTTATTTAGATTTCAATGTGTATAAATGATGATTATTTCTTTCAAAAAGGGAAAAAAAGCTACATTGTTTTATAAGTACAAAAGTTAAACAAAAAAAAAAAAACAATTTTATCATTACTAAATTGAAATCTATGATTTATTAATTTCATAACTCTGAAGATGACTTCTAGCATAAAAACACAAGATTTTTTTATGGATTTGCAACTCTAAATACGAAAATGGTAGTTCATTTGATATACCAAAGTTTAGCAAAAAACAAAGTTGTTCGATTCCTCATCATAGACGCCTTTTGTTTGAAAAAGATAAAAATTGGATATATAGAGATATAAAGGATTTTGTGTTTGTTTAGAAACGCCTTCTACATAAAAACGTAAAACATGAAATGGCCAAAAGGTCACTCATGTAAGACACACTTTCATATTGATAATAAATTTTAAATGAAATATTTCCCTTTCAAGATATTCCATGTGAGATGTAACTGGTAATATTAGGAAATCTGGAAATAGTTTTGTAAAATTATATAAATAAAATAAATGTTAACATTTTGCTCACCTTAAAATCCAATCAAATAGGGGCGTAACCAAATGAGGATGGGAAAGCTCTCCCCTCTCAGGTCGCATCGAGTTGGAAAGAAAATTTTTGATCAGGATACATTAAGTTGACAAACGAAATCCAAGTTAGCCAAATTGGATTTTTGAATTTCAAAAATGTCAAAATTTTGTTGCCATATATAAGGTTCTTCCCCCACCACCAGATGACTTCGCTAAGCCTCTGCAATTAAATAATAGAAGGGTGTAGATTCCTCTTTCCCACTCCTCGAGATCTTTCTTCTCATTATCTCACATCTCGTCCAGGGTCTCCTCTCGGCCTTTTTCCTACTGGTTTCCCATCCATCAATTAGCAGGCCTATCGTAAAATTTATATCTTCCATAATTTTATTGTTTAGTAGGAATGCCTCCTATTTGGAGCAAATTATCAGTAATTTTTTAATTATTTCGTATTTAAATCGCATCTTCTGTCCTCATAAAAGGAAGATCGACTTGCGAAGCCAGAAATTGGAGGGAATAAAATTTTACTATTTTACTTTTTCTTTAATGTATTTCTTATTAGAAACTCCATTAAAGCTTATTATTTTAATGATTTTTTCAAGTTTTAATTGAAATTTTGTGCTAATTTTTTTGCATTGCAGAGGGTGGTCCCCTCGACCTTCTTTTTTTTGTCTTATTCGTCATCGGAGGATTTAGACTCCGTTCTTATTTATTTAAATAAATTGGTAGCCAGTATAATTTAAATAAAGTTTTGTCGCTCCGGACTGGAAGCGAACCACTTTGGTACGTGAAGCCAGACCTCTAGGGACAGGGCCTCGACCCTCTTGAATACGCCATTGATTCTATCCTTAGACTTGGAGTTGCCTTTTCTATATAGTTTCATTCCAGCATATTTATTTTTTTATTTGGGCAAGGCGGGGTCCTCCTGGACTTTCATATTTTTATTTTTCAAGAGAAAATTAGTTTGAACATTTGAATTATTTTTTAATAGATATAAATTAGACATTAATACCATCTCTTTATAAATTTACAAAATTTATTTTAATTAACCTCCCTCCACCTCTTAATGAAAAAAACATTTTCATCATGCATACAAAGTAGTTTTTTATTAATCCAGCCAATTTGAATATTAACCTTCTCTAATTGCATTTGTTGTTGTTTTGTTTTATTATTATTAATATTATTGTCCATTTTGCAAATTCAATCTTCCAATTTAAATTATTATCACGCAGGAGGAAGAACAACTTCATGTTGAGGTAGAAGTGAGGGGAGGGGGGGAGGGGGGGGGAGATTGTTTTAAATTGCATAGGCCCCTAGCCTAAGCCCATCTAGCGTACACCCGCCTTCCGAGCCATTTATTTATTTATTTATTTGCCAAGAGTCAATTTAAAAACATAGATTTTTTAAAGATACATTTATTTCTATCTCTAGCTAATAAATTTTTTTTGAGAATGGTTATTTATATTTTATATAATAAAATTTTCAAAAAAAGCATGTAAAATTTATTTGGTAATCTTTTTGAATCTAATGACAGAAAATTTATAATCCAAAGAATGTTGAATCCGGGGATGAATTATCGGCACGTCGCTTAAAGAGACTAGAGTTTGAACAACCCTGAATCAGAAATTGTATTAAAAAAAAAATCATATAAAATTTTGACAGGGCTCAGTTCCTCTAGAGGCTTTAATGTTTTAAATATTTTCTGTGAGGCCCACAAAACCTTTGGACAATCATGATAAGAGGCAAAACTAAGAAATTTTTAGTGGTGGAGAAGAAAGTAACAAAATTTAACTATTTTTTTTAAAGACTCCACTTACACGAAGTTTTTTTAACTAAAGGTGTTTTTTTCAAAATAGCAAAAAAAAAAAAAACAATTATTTTTAAAGAGAAATTAATTATAATTTTCATTATGAATTTTTTTCACCATAATAAATTTTTTTTTTAATTTTTTAATTTATTTATTTATTTTTCTTCGTAAAGTTTAACCTAACCGTTTAATCAACCCACTTAATTTATTTTTGTTTACAGTTCTAACTTTGTACTACAAGTAAAAAAAAAACTTTATTCATCCCCACTATTTATTATTAATATTTTTTTACTGCAGCCCTCTTCTTGGTTGGAAACGGGAGGAATTATATTCTGCCTTTTACTGAAAAGGGGAAATAAAACGAAAAAGGCTGCTCTAGAGTTGCAATTATTCATTTATCTATGACTTCCGGCTGGCGTTCTTCAGTCTTATCTTTGGAGCCACCCATCCAAGGTTCACTACAGCTTGTGTGGTGGTTAGTCGTTTCTCCGACCAGGCCCGCCGCAAAAAATTCTATATAAATAAAGTCTTTTAAAGTTATGAGCATATCTGAATACGAGCCTAAGACTCTCCCTCTTTTCCCTTTCATCCATAACCCATTTATTGTACAATATGATGTTTCATCTTATTTTAATTAAAATTTATTGTCTGAATATTATAAAATTCGAAATAACAAAAAAAAAATCAGTAAATTCCATAAAATTAAAGATGAGAAACTTTTTTATTAGAATTTTTTACAAATCACCATTACCAGAAAAAAAAATTGATAATAATAATAAATATATCAAATAAAACATATTTTTTTGTCAATATTTGATAAAATTGAAGAGTAATGACTCATCTAAAGGGGCAATGAAGCGAGAAATAAGCAACTGAATGACTTGAGGGTGTTGATGATGAAATGGCGAGACTCTAATGCACCATGACACAGTCTATCTCCATTCTCCCTCTCTCTCTGCTAATATCATCATGTCTCTGTCTGTCTGTCTGTCTGTATATTTGAAATTACTTTAGCATTGTGTGTAAGCTTTATATAAGAGAGGAGGAGACTCTTCTTCCCTCCTTCCCTAGGGAATATTCCAATTTTCTTCTCTAAAACAAATTATTACTAGGCTTATTATTATTTATGATACTAACATTATTTCCATTTTAAATACATTATCAAAAAAAAAAAATGATTTTATGTAGCCTATATATATTTAAATGTAAAATATATATCCTCTCTTGAGTAGGATAATCCATTTATAATAGGATATCTTCTTTCTCTCTCTTCTATTTATTTTATAAAAAGATATTAAATTCATATTAATCAAGTTGAAAGGTTTGTTTTTATTTAAATTTTCATTATCAAGAGTCGCGGGAGCGACTTGTCAACAACAACAAAGCAATTAATCATTATCACTATGTTTAGGGATGATAACTATCATTTTCAAAACATTAAAACATGAAATAAAAGTCAGAAGAAGAAGAAGAGCAAAAACAGCCGAAATAAAAAGCCTTTCGAACAACGGAGCAACATAATGTGATCAAAGAACTGATTCCGGTGATCAAAAAGAGTTTTTATTTTGGGTGCCTTTGTCCTCATTCTGGTTAGATAACAAAATCATCTGTACGAGATACAAGTTTGTTCTAAGGGGGTTGTAAACTCATTTCCATCGTGCATGTACAAACTTCCCCTAATTAAATGAAATTGTTATTGTTGGAACGTTTTCTGTTTAGTGAACTTTTAGTGATTTTATATTTTGTGATTGCTCCACGAACAGACATTGTGCCACAAGTGAATTAGAATGCTCGTCAACGATAGCAAGACTTGCCGACACACTCTGTTCTTGTCTCCAGTATGTACAGCCTCGTTCAAAAGTTTAAATCTTCATAGATGGTTGATTTTTGATGATTTACAAAATTTCTTTGTTTAGATACTTAGATTGTAGCAAACAGGATTGCAAGTGGAGGTTCAGAAAAAAAAATAATTAGGAGATAAAAATATTAAACTAGCCGGTAGAACACAAAGCCAAAAGCCAAAAGAGGTCAGGCTAAAATAAATAATAATAAAAAAATTAATAATAGCATGTAAGTTAGTTTAGTTGTAAGAAATATAAAATCAAATAATAATGTACAAAACATTTTTCTTGTAAAAAAAAAAAAATAAAAATAAAAATCGGATAATAATTTTAAGGTAACAAGAAAATACCATATAGATAGAAAAACACTTAGAGAGCCCTTAAAGGAGTATCAACCTTTAAAATATAAAATATTTTATAAGCTTGTTTATCGATGTAAATATTTAATTTGCTGAATAAACAAAATAAAATAAACAATAAAAAAAAATTGGTCCAAAAAAGCAGAGATATTCCAAGAGAGCTTAAGTGGCTGCCTCTCATAGAGTTTAGGCGTAAGCTTTCCATTTTAACTTTCGAAGCTAGTCGAAAATATCTTTCAGCAACTCATTGTAGTATTTTCCATTAAAATATTTTTAATCTTGAATGCAATGAAATCTAAATGTAAATTACTTATATGCAATTATAGAATGAAAAAAAAACAAATTAAATGGTTCAAAATATGATTGATTTCTTTAAGTTTCTTTAAAGGCTTTATCAAAATATTTTGATCAAATGGAATTTTTTTAATATCGGACATTAATCCCCTGAGAACATTAGAAATCTAAAATGTTAAACGATATAATCTCATTGTATAAATATGCCTCGATTACATGTATCGAAATTAATATTATATACTCTATATATTATAAAAATGAGGAGGACTCATATTAGTTACAACAAATTAGGCTTACGCTCCAATTTATTGAGGGATATTGAAGACGACAAGCTTTTTCTTTCGTCATTTGAGGCAATTTAAACTCCATTCATATTTATTTAAATTATTGGTAGTCAATTTTATCAATCAGAACGGGAAGAGAACCACTGTCCCTTGGAGCAAGCAAGATGACAAATTAACCAATCTGATACTGGTGAGTACTTTACTTCATTTTATGTATTATTTCCTATTTTTTTTTTTTTTTTTTTTAGTTATTTTTTTAGTATTTTTAGTCGGGGATATTGGAGATGAAAAATAAATTTTCTAAATAATTTTTTTACTTACTTTTTAGTTAGTAAAATATAACTTTAACATCTCTTTTTGACTCTTGATTATATATAGTATATTTTAAAACAAATACAAACGAAGAAAAGTATATTAATCAAACTTGACAGAATGATTAAAATTAAGCCTGCAAAAAGAGAAATTAACTTTTTTTTCACTCACATTCGAATATTAAAATGTTTTTTTTCTCCAGACGTTACACTGCCGGCCTATTTGGATTTTATCTATTAATAATACATATTAAAATAATTAAAGAGTGTTATTTAATTAATAAATATTGATTTTATTAAATAATGTTTTTTTAACCCTTATGCAAAACGACACAACATTTCAATTTGATTGGTATTAAATCGTCAATAAATAAATAAACAATATTGTTTAAATAATAAACTTAACCTAAATATTTTAAATAAACAAAGTAAGATTTTCTCTATTCATCTCTGGCTTTTTTTTTTAGTAAATATTTATCCAGGGGAAAATTAATTCAAGGGGAATAACCATTAATTAAATTTAAATTAATAAGTTTTTTGATTTTAATATCTTGAGGAAAATCTTAAAAATTATATTTTATAAAAATTACAGGTTTTTAATTAGTAATAATTAAATTAGTAAAAGTTAGATTTTAATTATTGTCATTTCTTAATTAAACATGATGTTTTTAAAATATCTCTGTATATCCTAATTTATGTAAATGAAAACAAATTTCTCATGAAGATAATATCAGAATTTTATTTAAAACCTCAATCAGCCAACGTTTCGGAGATCCAGCGTCTCCTTGTTCACGACTTTGTGTATAAAAGGTTCACATATTAATAATAATTATTATAAATTTTTTTATTTTACAAATAAATATTCTCTCAGGTATTAAAACATGAATATTCCCATAGGATTAATACCAATCATCGCCAGGCTATCCCACATTTAAATTAAATATCCTAATTTAACTCTCGAACCCCTAATGGGGTAACATGATTCTGAAGAAATTTATTTAAATCATTTGGATACGAATTGATATAAATAAATTGTCTGAATTATTGTATCATAAATAAATATATTATACGTCGTTTAAGGTCCAAATGGCCGAAGACAAAAAATAAATTATCTCACAAAGGCTGAATTTCTTGTCCAAGTTCAGGTCCCATGAGAGTTCTAACTCTCCCTGGCTCGCCACTATACAATCGTACCTTGAGTCTCTCAGGCCCAGATTTAGTTGAAATTAACAAAGCAAGCCTGCTGCCTATTGTGTCCTTAGCAAAACTAAGTGTTTATGTGACATAGGCTTTGTCATAAACCAACCTCTATCATATATAAATTAAAAATTTGTATTGAATTTAATGAATAAAGGATTATTATTTAATATTTCATATATTTCCCCAGATATTCACTATTTCATTTAATTTTAGATCAGAAAAAAAATGTTAGAGTGATCGACCCATATAAACGTTAACGATCGTTCAAAGTGTTCTAGGTTTAAATTAACAATTGAAACAATTATTTCATTTTCAATTACTTGGACCGTAAAACTCATCTTGGTAGGTTCCATAGTTGGAATTTTTGTTTGAATTTTAACTTTATTTTTTCTTCTTGGTCTTGGAGTTTCTAATTTTCTTTATCTTAAGGAAGAGATGGAGAGCTCCCTCTATAAACTCCGCTCTCTTCACAGGATCCCCCAATATGATAATGAAATTTTTTTTTCTTTATACTCTTTTTCGGCTTCTGTAGACTTTACAATTATATAGACTATTCATTACCGGCGGTTGATTGACACTCATGTTCCTCGGGACCACCCATCCGGGATTCAGCGATAATTGGCCTTGCTTAGCATCAATGATCGTAGTGGCTCTTCCTCTTCGCTTAGGGCAGGATTGCCAGTCGATAATTAAATATTTAAAAATTTGCTATCTATTTTTATTGTTTATAACATTTTGGGATCATATCAAAAAGTAAACGATAATAATGTTCTAAATCCTGAGTATATAATAGTGGTTGGACACTGGCATAAAAATCCCAAGCGCTAAGTAATTTTGATTAAAGACCTCACAGGCCTCTCCCCCTAGAATTATGTCCTAGAGCAAATGAATTCTTCAAAACGATCCATAAAACAATGATTAAACCTCGAATTGAGTTGCCTTTGGAGAGAAATGTCACTGGACATGGCCCTTTTTTTATTAGATATAATAAAAAATTCACGAGACAAAAGATAATAATAAATATGAGACCGCAGATTAAACCGAGAAATTTTGTTTTATTTGATCAAACAAAGTCATATCTAATATTAACAATGTAGAAAGTGGTAAAGGATTTTATACCTCTAGCAATTTCTACTAAGTATAAAAAGGAGCTTTGTAGTCGTCAAGGTCTTCTTTTTAAAGAATATAGAAATTAATGATAATTGGAAACTAGATGTAAAGTTCCTGCTAGTTAGGCAACCGAAGTTGTTCGGTGCTGCATTTGGACGAGGAGACGGGTATCCAGAATGGGATAAAAAATTTAAACTACAAATTCTAGAACACTGAAATTTTAAATATAAAATTAGGCTAAGATGAGTATGCGCTAGCAAGATTTTGACCAAAATCAGTCTCGCGGTACTTTTACTTTACTGGCGAGCTTTTTTTTTAGATTTTGTCTCAATTGCATAATTAGAGGTATAAAAAATATATATTTTGGATTTCGTATTTAAAGCCCCTTTATTCTTGCAATTTTTTTAATTTCTTGTCTATATTATTTATAATAGTTATGAAAATTTCTCTATATAAAAATTATTCTAAATTAACTGATAAGTAAATTTTGTTTTATATATTTCTTCAAAAAACCCACGTTCTGAAATATAGAGAATTTTCGCATAAAGCGACTTTCGAGCCCGTCTAGAGAAGTTCTCTGATTTCGGAACTAAAAATAATGGCAAAATTTAAAATATAAAATTCCTGCTCGAATAGAATATTAAAAATAATCGTTAAGTGAAATTACAATTATAATACCAGCAGATCATTTTTAAATCGAAAATAATTATCCGTAATTTTAACCAGAAATAAGAATAAGATATTTAAGTTTTGATAGAGATATTTTAAAACTTTTAAGTCTTTAAGACTTTAAGATTTTAAGGATATTAAAATTACTCAGACACTTATAATTAATTTCTTTGAGTTTTGTCTCCATAAAATTTTTAATAAAATGTTGTTTATATATTTAATAATATTTATTCTTGCTATATCTCTAAACAGTATTCCTTATTGCAAAGAAAAAGAATCTTTTTTCTACTCCTCATTCCAATTTGTTTTGATGAGTTATAGTGTTTACATCGAGTCTATTTATAATTCGCCAAGTATGAAAAAGAGGCCCGGGGACTTTGCCAGGCTAATAGCAATATATCGTAAGAGTGAGTGCGTTATGAAAAATTAATCTCAAGATTTTTCAGTGGACCATTTTATTAAATGGAGTGCAAAATTCCATATTCATAAGGAGGATATAATGTTTTCTCTTTGGGATGCAATTTATTCTAAAAATAAAAAAAAATGTAAAGAGAATAAGGAAAATTTCAAGGAGTATTAAATTATTTAAAAAAATAGAGTAATACTCAAGAGTGTTTGCAAAACAGGCAAATCTCCCCTCCCCGCCTTAGGATTTCTAGCTAGGCAAAAAATAATAATAGAGTAAAAAATATATAACTAAACTGGAATACTTACGAAACCAGCCATTCTACCAGACAGTGCCCTCATGGGTTACCTCACTACAGTCAAAGTTAAAAGTTTTTCTTTTTTTTTTAGTTTTTCTTGACTTTTTAGATGGCTACATCTTTTATTTTTGTCTTTTCGGCATCTGAGGCTATATAGACATTAAACACTATATACTATATTTATTTACGATACCTATTATCCAGGCATATTAAATTGGTATTCAGTTTTATTTAAATGAATTTTGACCGGACTGCCTGGGGTTCGAATCCACACCACTTGGCTTTGAAGGTTATCAATATTGACAATGTCAATATCTTTAACCTCTCGACACCACATCTGTTGATAAACAAACATCTGATTCCGTTGTTCAATGTGATTTTGCGCATACGCACATTCGCTTGGGAAGGACAGACAGCTTTCTGTCTTTGCTTCTGCTTCCTATAGAGACATAGGAGGCAAATGCACTCCAGTTTGTTCTCTATTTAATGAAACGTCAGTTTTGAGGGGTGAGGTTTCTTTAATTTTTTTAACTTACCGGTCCATAAAAATTGTTAGATCGTTTGGCGGTCGGCGAATGAAAAAGGTTGAGAACTATTGTTCACAGGGATAGAGACTAAATAATCCAAAGAAATGAGAATTAAATTGTTTTAAATCATTTCTATTAGTCCTCTTAAAAATTTTTTCTGTTTTTATATGAAAGCAAATGGGTAAAATGTTTTTTGCATGCCCATACATTGCCTATAACATAAATTAAGCCCTCAAGTCATTAGTGAAGGCGCTCATTGAATGAATGAATGAATGGATAATTATATCTTATTTAAATTCATCCCATTGTGAATCATTAGCGAAAAACAACGTCTTTTTTGCCAGCCAAGCAACAAGTTTCAAACAATATCACACTCACAATCTTGATTTTATATCATCATAATAATACCATAACGAATTTATTATTTTTTTTTTAACCTACCATAAATACTTTCGCACTCGAAGACATATTCTATTCATATTTAATCTCTTTTTTTTTAAATTTTATTTTTTTTACTTTTTTCTATCACTTAAAAGTACAGGGTGAATAATAATTTATTAAACTCTAGCAAAATTTAGACTTTCACGATTATTGTTATTATAAATAAAATACATTTTTTTTTTGGCAAATCGTGGTTTATTCTAATAATTAATAATACGAAAAATGATATTAATATACAATAATACTAATCTATAATAACATCCTAAATATAAAGGCCGGATCAGCCAAAAAAAAGAAACCTTAAAATTCTTATTGATCTCGGAGACGTTT
>JAAAKE020103297.1:0-17976 GCA_010014785.2 Anisolabis maritima
TCTAGGACTGCCTAAGAAGTTAACAAAATTAGAAGCCCCCTTGCTAGCTGTTTAATCAGAATATAAATGTTAATACAATTTAAAAAATTTTAAAAATAATATGTATTTAATTTAGTTATTTTTTTTGCTTAAATTATTTTTTTTTTTTGTAAATAAGTGGATTTAAATATTACAAATTTGTTATCATTTTTTTACCCTGTTCCATTTTCCTCACTCTATTGTCCCTTTTTTGAGTGAGGAAAATATGGTCAGCCTTTATATATATATACGTATATCTTAACTATGATTGTTTCGATGTATTCACCAAATATTAGGAGTTGGAGGGAAGCCCTGGTGACCGAGTTTCCTTCCAGGAAACCAATTAGAAGTCCCCTGAAGAAAAGACCTGAGTCGAAGAACTTTATTGCTCCCCATTAAATTTATAGTGTTATAATAAAATCTATGAGAATGCTTTTATAGTCAACACACTATTAAGAGGAATTCTCAATGTCGTAGTCTAATCGGTTCTCTATCCTGATTTGAGTATTTATTTACTCCAACAAAATAGAATAAATCCATAAAATTTAATCTTTACAATATAAAAGTGTATATTTATTTTACAACATAAAAATACTTGATAAAAATTTACCTGCAAACCTGATCCTAACCAGGAGTCGCATGGCCCACTCCTAAACTTAAAAAAAAGTTTTTCCATGCTTAATTTTAGTAATTTATAAATAAAAGAAGGTCAAGTTTATTTTATCCACTTTAGTCTTTTTGGTCAAAAATGAAAAGTGATTTCTCTGGGTCTGCACCCTTCTAACAAAATACTGTCAAGCCTACGTAGAAGCTATAAATGTGATGCAAGGCTCATAAATATTGTCTGACAAAATATTAAAACAAAGCTTTAAGATTGATTTGCCAGTTAGAAGTAGAACCATTTTGCTGAAATCGTTATTTGAAGTCTCCTATTACCTTGACTTTGAAAAATTTCTTGTCCATTTTCAACGAATATTAAATTATAAAATGAATATGTCATCTTGATTATTATTTGTAAATAAAATAGTATATTCTTTTTTTTTTTTTAGAGAATCTCATTTATGCGTGTAAATTTTCTATGAGTCACTGATTTACTTTCTCTTAACCAAGAACGGGGGAGGGGGTCTAAGGGCTCGATCCTCCCCCCTCCATATCTTTAATTTGTGACAATCATCTACAATAATCTACATAGAAATCTCCATTGTTGTGGAACATGAATTTGTGGAAGCAAGTCCTTCAAGTGATCTGTCAAAAAATGCGATTAATCCAATGGCAAACTGCAGCTGCACTTCTTTTCCAAACATTGCTGTTTTATTACAAATAGAAAATTTACCCAAAATAGACTCCAACAATTTTGTCTTAGATGTTCTTTGAATTTTACTCATCAACTTTTGTCTCTATTTTGAAATCTACTTTACTTATGCACTTTTTTTTTTAAGATTTTTTAAATTTTCTCTATTTGATTAAATTGGCTTTATTAGTGCAAATTAGAAAAGCTTTAAAAGATATTGATTTTTTCTACCTCAAAAGAGTCTGAATTAATTACCTCTAGAATAAAGAGAAATATATCTAAATAGTTTTGAAGAGATGCACTGGTGGAATGTTATTGGTCTTTTATATTATAATTAATATTTTAAATAAAATGTGACGTAAGAGAAAGTTTTGTGACGTTCTTTAATCACGTTCCATTTATTTATTGTAAAATGCATTTAGTCTTTCGTTTCAAAACTAAGTCTCAAAAATAGGTAGCCTATATTTCAAAAATTGTACTTCAGAATTACTTCGACCATTTCAAAACTCTAAAAGCTAGAAATACATAAAAATTGAAGTTAAGAGAGAAAGATTCTACCAAAATAATATCTAAGGTCAGATGACGGAATAGTGAAAGATTCGCATATTTACTATTTTGTGGTGAAAATATCATTCGACACAAACGGGAAACAGTATAACTCGAGATATAGTACCTACTGTAATTGTCTTTCGTTTCGTCGATGCGAGATCTAGCGATATCTGTAATAATCCACCCATCAGTCATACCACGAATTCTACGCCCAAAGGATCTGCTTTGAAGCATTCCTCGCCTGTCTTTTTTATGAAATTGAAAATTATAATAAGTTTTCTACCAAAACAACGAAACTAAATTGGAAGGTTATTTGCAAAAGAAATTTATTTTATTTTAGTTTATTTTGCTTTGTACCTTTTATTAGACGCCTTTATTTAAATTGCTTTGTCTGTCTGTCCTCCTGTCTGGACTACATCTTCGAGTCAATTTTTAAAACACTTCCCGATGAGCTAGAGCTGAAATTTTGTTTATAATTCCGATGACAAAATATTAAAATTAATATCGGGTGTGACGGCCACACATCACAGTAGATTTTTTGCGTAGCCGGATATAGCCGGTTCACAATTTTATTTAACATTTAATTTTAGAGATTTTTTGTATGTGTGTATAAATCAATTATTAAATTTATAAAAAAATTTAGTTAATTAATTAAATTAACAATTAAATTTCGTTTATTATCAAATAGAAATTAAAAATATTTATATTTTGTTACCATAGCAATGAGTCTTACTATCTTCTCTATGGGATACTGAAAATCCAAAATTGAGGAAATCACACTATTTTGAGGTGGAAAATAATAATTATATCTTCAAGATTATCTAATTTATTATATGTACAGCCAATTTAATCAATAATGTCAGAGAAGTTTAAGGGAAAATCGACAACAAACTAAAAATAATACACTAATAACGTGGGATATTTCAAAGATCATCTAATAAATAAATCCTTAGAGCGAATTTTGAGAAAATCGAAAAAAACTAAAAAAAAAAAATACATCAGGCTTCGAAGTGCATGTGACGAGGGTACCTTGCTTAAATATAAAATTTCAGCCTCTTAAGTTTTTTTTGTTTTTAAGTATATTTTTATTGCTATTTTTTAGGATATTGTTTGGTTATGTTGTTGTTTATTTAAATAAATATAATCTTATTAAATATACCTAGATAAAAAAATATGCAAAGAAAAACAGAAAAGTCAAAGGGATTAAATAAAAATTCAAAGATATTTATGATGACGCATGTATATTATTCTAACGACTCTAATTGTATAATCAGTATTGATCAAGCAGTGGCAGATCAAGTACCGAATGCTGGCCCGAACCACATATATGTATATGCAAGTCTGTCTGAAGGGTTCCAATTGATGAAAATTAGATATAAAAGGGAGGTGCAGTGGAATGGAGCTCCCCTATCTAGGTGCGCGCATTTAGTAAATAAATTAAAGGCTATAGAGTAAATTAAACTAGGAGGTTCTTTTCCTCCTCTCTCTAATTTTCGATACTATAAATTTTTGCTTTTTAGTTTTTGATTATTAAAAGCTATGTATTATAAAATGAATAAGTCGATAGAGAATATTTAAATTAAATTAAAAATAAGTTGAATCCCCCCCCCCCCCCTAAAAAAACTCTATATCTACACCCCTGATTTTATATTTGTTGTTCCTGATATGAATGTCTATCTTAGTTTTTATTTTATTTCTAAATTCATTATTACTTTCTTTTACTTATATATTTCTACTTCCTCTTACCTATATATGAAATATATAGTGAGAAAGGTTTTTTAAATACTTTCGCTTAGATTTAGCGTACTTTCTATTCTTTGAAAAAAATAAACAAAACAAAAAAAAACTTTATTTTAATTATTTTTCCATCTTTTAAAACACTAGTCATTGATGAGATGTAAAATTAAATCGACGAGTCATAATGTGACAATAATTAATTAAATTTATAAATGGTTAAATATTTTTTATTTGGTAGTTCAAATTTTTCCAATTCAAAAGAAAATTTTTTTATTTGTTGATGTGAAATTTTAGGACACTCAACAGCTAAGGCCACTAATACTGAAAAAATATTTTGGAAATAATTTTTTTTAAAGATGAAAGTCTACCAGAGAAAAAAATTATTATTTTTTTAAAATTTGTGTAAGACTTTTTCCGAAATCTGAGGCCACTTAAACTCCGCCCATATTTATTTAAATAATTTAGTATCCAATTTAAATAAATTGTTGCCGCTTTGGTCGGGAAGCGAACCACCGACTTTTGGTATATGAGGCGAAAGCTTATAAAATTAAATTTGTATAAACAAAATTCGAACATTTCTTAAGCTTGCAATCATTTTGGAGGATAAAGCAAATTTATGGTAAATTTTATTTTTTATTATAAGTTTTTATTTTCTCTTACCCGGATGTGAAATATGTCGTAATCGATTCACTGGGAACAATTTTCATTAAATTTTACAATATCAATTATTACTATTAAATATGAGGACTTTTGAATCCAGAAATATCATTTTCAGCAAAAGATTCAGCAAACGGATTTTTTTCGAGGACACGGAGGGCCCGTAGCAATGTGTGGGATTTTTACCCACTAAAGCCACCTCGTAATTATCGTTAACGACCTTTATTTCTTCCTGAGGTATCACCGTAAAATATTTCTTCATAAGAAGACGTCTTAGCCGTAGTTTTTCTCTGTTGTATCGATCAATTAGCTTCCTTACATCTCGCTGGATTAATGTAGCTTGGGCAATCAGGTTCTTTTTAGGCTCTAAGAACCGGAGTCCCTTCAGGATACTTAATGCAAGTGCACTGAACACCGTCCATCCCTGATCTGGTTGCAAGATGAGTGGCGCCATGTTTTCAGGATTTGCTCTGGCCCTAACACCTCGCTAAGCTCCTTATGAACTTCAAGGAAGAACAGTGGAAGAACGCATTCTGAGTCTTCTATAAAATCCTCTCAAACACAACTCTTTATGACGGATAAGATAATAAACACGAAAACGTACATGCTCCATCAGTTGTATGAAATAAATTAGACCTCCCCATTTTGATGATCAAGCCAAGATTCGATAAAAGGAATGAGCTGGGCTGGAAATGATAGTTTCGGATTCAGAAAACCTTAAAACGTGTGTAGGTTGGAATCTTGAACCGAATGCTTTTCTTTCATTAAAAGTCGAAATACTTTCCTTAAGGTATGTCTACCCTGGTTCAATTCCTCTGTCAATAGTGACGCGAGTCATAGCGCCGGGACTGTTGAATGTGATGCATGCAGCTGTGCATGCCTCACAAGCATTGAATACTTGGGACGAGTATCATGTCGCTGCGCTGTTGGTGGGAATCAAATGATCAGATAAAACACCGAATGACTGGCTAAGTGGAAATTTTGGCTTTTTATCTAAAATTTTCGAGAAATTTATTCTAGACATTTAGGTAAAATTTATAAACAGTATGTCTTTTAAATTTGTACAGTGAGATTCCATTCTCTATAATAAATTTCTCATCCCATGCATCGCGAATGTTGATATCTTCGGTTTTTTCTTTTTACTTTTCAAAACTAAATATGCTGCAATGAAACCAACAATTAAAACTTATGTTGACTATTGCAACTTGAATGAATGTGGACAGATGAGAAAGTGGGCTGACGCATTCATTTCGATGTATGTGATGACGAAAGATGAATTGAACAGTGAAGCGAAAGTTGAAATTGAAGTTGAACTAGTGTAGACATACCTGTATTATTATATCAAATTCAAGTTTGCGGAATTGATATTCTAAAATTTAGAGAAAATTGTTCTCAGTGAATATTATTGCAATATATTTCATATATAGATAAGAAGAAATACAATAAAAAGTCATAGTTAAAAGAAAAATTTATAAAAAATTTTATTTGCTTCACCTACCAAAGTGATTGCAAGCTAATCAACGTTTGAATCTTGTAAACGCAAAGTTAATTTTATAAAATATAATAATTTTTATTCTCTCATAGACTCTCATTTAAAAAAAAAATTATTTCCTAACTGTTTTTCCAGTGTTAATGCCCTTGCTGTTGACACGCCTAAAATTTTACATCTTATAATAATAAAAAAAATATTTTATTGAATTCAAAAAATTTGATCGACCAAATAACAAATAATGTCTATTTAACCAGTTAGAGATTTAATCAATTATTGTTAGATTTAAACTTGTTGCCGCCGGTTCTTGACCCCTGATATAATGTTTTTAATATATTTTCATTTAATTTTATTATAAATATATAAAACAGTGTATCTAGAATTGGCGATTTAATAAAATAATTTTCTAGTCTACTAGGATCTCTAGGATCAATAGAAAAAATTTTAAATTCTTCTCTGGTTCTAAAAAAGGAACAAATATTTCGAACGCAAACATTTTGATATTTAATTAATTCTACAAAGCTAAAACATATATGAAAAAATAGTCACGCAAATCAAGTCACGCAAGATGACTGTTTAACAGATATGCAAGATCTGAGATTTAAGACTAATTCCACGATTGCACCCTCTCTATCTGTTTGCGAGATTAAAAAGAAGAAAAGCGAGTCATGAACGAACTCGAGCCAATTTCGCCATTTAATTCGAATAAATTCTAAAAGGAGATTGAAATTTACTATAACAAAAAAAAAAAGAGTGCATTTATATAAAGAAAATGTAATTATGTTTTGGATGTTCTAAATTATAAATTTATAAATAAAATTGCAAATTTTCTATTTAACCTCAAGGTCTTCATACTTTGCCTTTTACTCGTGATTTGGAGTTGAAATAAAAAATTATTTACCATTGCGATCAAGAGGGGAAGCATGCTGGCCCATCGCACAACCTGACGCTTAATGAGAAGGGGAAACACTGGTAGAGACATATGACATGTAAAATGCTGATTACCAATTGACAGGCATCCACTCACTCACCAGATGTAACCTATGCAGAAGGAAGACCGCGACTGGTTGTCACACGGATTCGTTGTCAAAAGTCACAATAGATCCGCCTAATTGTACGTGGCTGTCTTAGATAGTTTTGTTGTTCAGTCCGTGGTTTCCAACTTTGGGCGCACGCCCCGCATGAGGCAAATTTTATTTTTAAGGGAGCCATTTCGAGAAGGAGTTATAAATAGTCAAGCTTGTTTAGAGAAAATTAAAG
This sequence comes from Anisolabis maritima, assembly GCA_010014785.2. NCBI lineage: Eukaryota > Metazoa > Arthropoda > Insecta > Dermaptera > Anisolabididae > Anisolabis > Anisolabis maritima. The sequence goes on from JAAAKE020103297.1 coordinate 7,002, forward strand.
AATTTTTACACTTCGTCCACATGAATAAATAAATAAATAAAATTTTTGAACAATAAAAATCTGACTAAACGTACACAACTTTCTCTTAAATAAAGTAAAGAAAGCTGAATGATGATGTCACGCCAGATTTTTTGCCTCGGGCCGCCTAAGTAGCCTTTCTCTAATTCATCTCTTAATAGAACAATGTACAGCCAATTTAATAATATCATTAGAACATCCTAGTAAGAGGAGCGACTCCCAGCACAGGCGTGTAGCCTACTCCTTGCAAAGAGTGCATCATTGAAATCGAATCCTTCTTTAAGTCCCTTACATAGGACGGGATGGGCTTCTTGTGGAGTTGCCTGAGGGGTCTATTGTCGTGGGATCCAATTTGAGGATTTGTTTAAATTAATTTTTATTTAATGATAAAACCTTCAATCCCGGGATGCGAACAGAGATCTCCAAGGCAAAACGGCGACACCCTACCGACGTCTCAACGAAACTCTATTTATATTTATACATAACATCTTTTTAATTGGTTGAAGTTACTTTTTATTTCCGAGATTTAATTATTTATATTTTATTATTACTAATTAATTAGCTTTAATTTTTCATAAGGAAGAATAAGGCTTAATTCTATTCAATGCTTTCAAAAAGAGAAATTTTGGATTTTTAAAAGAATTTTGAGCATCCCTTGAATGGCAATTTGAGGACCCGACTATTTTGCCTTAGGGGACCTCACAAAATATTTCGACAGCAGTAGATCAATTTCTATTTTTTTTTTTTTTTTTTTTTTTGAGAGTGGTGTGTAAAAGGTTGGATTTGAAGGTTTGGAGATTATAGGTTTTCGGGAAGATAGTAACAGGAAGGTTATTCCAATCACGGGAGGTCATGGAGATAAAAGACGACTGGAATTGACTAGTTCTTCTAGTCGCGACTTTAACGACATGGGGATGTTGGGACGATGATTCTCTTGTATTGTGAACAAATGCCGCTTTGGGAGGAATGATGGACTTTAATTCAATAGAACAACGATCATGGTAATACCTCTAAAAAAAAGTGTAAAGGCGGAAGCAGTTAGTGAATCATCGTCTCACTGCACGCTTTTGAATCGCATCAAGGGACAAGAAAGCCTGTTTAGAAGCCCCTCTCCATAGATAGTACAGATATTCAAGACAGCGAAACAGGCGAGAAAATCTGAGCCTTGTATAGAGTTAGAAGTTGGTGAGGGAAGAAGTAATGCTTGGATCTGAAGAGGAAACCAAGCTTCCTAGCAGCAGATTTGGCGACCGCAGAAATATGTTCAACCAGGAAAGATCTGACGAAATCGTCACACCCAGAACAGAAAGAGAATTTCTGAATTCGAGATTATTATAGCTGTAAGTGACGGATGGAGTTGTCGAATTTTTCAGTTTGGAAATTAGGCAACATTGAGTTAAAATTGACGTGGTTACGGGATCCCCATTTCTCCAAGGTCCCGAAGTCATCATTAATCGAAGACAAAATATTCTGGGGGCTGAGGACAGGAATCTCCCCTAGATCTCATTGAATGCAGAGTACTATCGTCGACAAAACAGTGAATGGGATTAGAGATTGTTAGATTTTGTAAATATTATGCTTTCAGATAACTTTAAAAAATTAAAATTAAAATTTACCTTACAAACTGTTAGATATTTAATATTGTAAAATTTAAAGACGAATGACGAGTTATGCCTACCGATAGAAAGCTTTAAGGCAAAGAAGTGGCAATGTGTGACCTGTGCTCACTAACATGGCCTGCGTTCCCATAAATAAAAATAATTTTTTTTTAAGGATTTCAAATCTAGAAACTAACACCTCGGAGAAAAGATTAGGAATCCGATGGTAAATCCTTTGAAAGAATATGGTAGTAAGTATGGTATTTCGATCTAATATCCTAAATCCTTCTTACTGAGAGGATTTCAATGCAAATCCAAAATCCTGGATCGGATCTAGATCCAAAATGATAGCGATCATGCCCATCCCTGTTTGTGAAATACTTATTTCTGATATTATAAGGTAGGTTCTATTAATTATAAGCAAAACATGTATTTCCTTTGTAACAAGAATTTATTTGGATTCGTCTGTATTCACGATACTAATTCGTTTTACTTTCTCTTACCTATATATGAAATATATAATAAAAAATATTTCATGATCGCCAAAAAAATTGATGTCCAAATTTCACCGGAATTACACATTTTGAGGCACTCTGAGTCTAAATAAAATGGCCTCACAAAATGGTCTGTCTATCTGTGTGTGTGTAATGTGTAGATATCTGAAATTTTATATTTAAGTAAGATGCCCAGACAGCATGCAATTCGAAGCTTTTGAATAGCCAACGGTCACTAGTATTTTATTGATGTACTTTTTTAGTTTTTTCGATTTTCTCAAATTTCACTCTAACAATTTTAATAAAAATTTATATATCAATTATTTATTAGATGATCTTTGAAATGTATTAATCCTTATCACCCCAGAATTTTTTGGGGCCAACTTTAGTCTTGTTTTTAGTTTTTTTTTTTTATTTTCTTTTAAACTACTCTAACAAATTGATTAAATTTCTTATATATATAATAAATGGGATAATCTTTAAATATTTTAATCATTTTCTACCTCAAAATAGTGTGGAACCCTCAATTTAGGATTTTAAATATCTCATTGAAAATATAGGAAGACTCGTTTCCATGGTAACAAAATATAAATATTTTTGATTACTATGTTTGATAATAAATTTATAATAATTATAATACTTTATTTTAACAAATTTAACAGATTTAGCAAACATTTATCTTCATTTGAAAATCCGTTAGTTTACACTAAAAATGAGATGCCTTGAGAAGGCAAAAGGGGTATTTGGGTGAATGCCTTCACCCTTACTCTACATTAGATCACGTATGAAACGAGCTCGTCTTGGGCAGTTTAAACTGAAGTTACCCATGCAATCGCCCTAGGCTAATCTCTTTGAAGTGGCTCAAGTTTTCGGTACCTGCAGAATCGGGAAATGATGGTAGAAATAAAAGCAAACACTCTTCGGTTTAATATCTACAATCTGAGACAGAATTTCTTCTCAAACATCCTAATAAATCCTAGGTAAAAAAATACATATAAAAAGCATTGAGTCACTTATGAATTTTAAAAAGATAATTTCAAACATTTTATGAGTAATTAATTCCATAAGTAAGAAAAAAATATTTTTTATATATAGTAAAAATTAATTTCCCATAAAATCTTATTAAAATTTATTTATAAGAATAAATGAAAAAATTAAAATATAAATCTAATTTTCTTTTTCTTTCTATGCTTTTTTTTTTCAATTATTCAGGATCGGCTTATGAAATTATACAGCTAAAATGAAAAGCAAGTTGGTCAATCGTACAGACTGATTATTCATAATAGGGGGAGGGGGGGGAGAGAGAGTAGAAGAGTGGCAGCAGAAGAGATGTCTCTCCAATAAACAAAGATTCTACTGAAATAGCTTTCAAAATTAGATGCAGAACAGATCAGTGAACTTAAAATTCTCATCTTAAGATTTAAATAAAAATATTTTTTGACTTAGAACTCTATGCTTTCGTTTTTCGAATGTTTTTTTTTTTTGCATCTATCTTTTCATCCACTGGGTTTTAGATAAAAACGCGAATTTTCAAAAAAAATAGTGTACACAAGTTTTCTTTCACTAGTTTCCAAACTATAAAAGGTAGTAAAATACTAAATAACAAGGATTCAAAAATCAAATGAAATAGCTTTCAAAAAGTCCCCCACTCCTCGACCTGATTTTGTAAAGAATCAAAGAAATGATAACTTTCTGTCATTAAAAATAACCTAAATCTAACAAAAATATATTAGGGGTAAATTAAATAATTTCGAATATTTATTTCAATTTAATTTTAAAAATTATTTAATAGTCAGTCTGTAAATTATTTATTCCATATTTCCGCTTTCTTTCTCTCAAAATGGTCTGTCCGTATGTGTGTGTCTGTGAACAAGATTTCTCAAAAATAAAAAATGTACCAGACTAAAATTTTATATTTAAGCTAGATATTCTCGTTCCATACACCTCAAAGCTTTTTAATTAAATCGGCCAAATAAAACTAGTACTTTACTGATGTATTTTTTTAGTTTTTTTCTCTTTTCTCAAAATTTGTTCTAACAATTTTGATTAAAATTCATATATGAATTATTTAATAAATGATCTTTGTAATTTATTAACCTTTATCTCCCTAGAATTTTTGGGGCTAACTTTACTCTTGTACGTTTTGTAGGATTTTGTGGCTGAATGAAGTATATATCTAGGAGTGAATTAAAACTGTAACGTTTGATATATTTATTCGTAGATAAATAGGTGTGGACAAAATGAGGAAAGGTCTTGATAAAATAGATGTGCGATGATTCTTCATGAATTCAGGCGGGTATTGGTCTTCGGCCGCCAAGATGGTTGTTGATTCATCGGCGAAGTGGTTGCTAATCGCTTGCACTCTTGCAGTAACAACGATGCTTTTCTCAGTGTTGCTTCTTCTCGTATGAGTGGACGTCCTTAGAGCTCACCCTCTATTGGCTCCTTGCACTCAAATGCTGCGAGAACTTCTTCTTGTGTAAAAGCTTGTATATTACTTCATTGTTTGCTTGCGATGTTGCAACTCACTTGAAGGTTACTTCATTTGAGTCCGATAGTGCTACTGACTGCTGCGACTTAGTTCGTTTATAGGCGGAGGCTCCCGCGCATTTAGCAGGCATCTTCGCTTCACTCTGATTGGCTGTAAAGATGTAATGTCATTTGGTAACAGTGGTGGAGTTGCCGGTCTCCCAGTCGCCTAGAAGCAATGCTGCAGAACGCGACTTTTTCTTTCGAAATTTCCTATCCCACAGTTTTTAGGTTTTTGTGAATTAATCTTAAACCATTCTAAAGATTTTGATTAAATTGGCTGTACATGTAATAAATTAGATAATCTTTAAGATTTATTTAATAGCTCAAAATGAAACCCTCAATTTAAATGTTCTTCTCGGAGTTTTGTATATGATGGGCTATTCCGCACCTCGCTTACGCTGAATGATGACTGCAAGCCTCTCCTCTAAGCGATGGCGATGGATTGTATTGGGACATGGGCCATCGTGCTCGACGCAAAAATCTGCTGTGACAACACATCACTCAAATTTTCTTACCTTAGGTAAGAGAAAGTTGAGTGATGTGGGTTTAGTTATTCCAGATTTGTTATACTATATTGTCTGGTCTTTAAAGTTTGATAGTAAAGCTTAGTTTTGCAATTTGGTATTGATTAATTAAGTTGTTTTGGAAGTTTAGAAGGTTAGGAAGAGGACTCTTAAACACCCAGCCACCAATATATAAATATACACAAATAAAAAAATAGTATTTGATGATATTTTATTAATTTACAATAAATAAAGAATCTTGAATCATTTTTGCATTCGAAACTCTTAAATGACCGATTGAAAGGCCCAAAACAGGAAAGAAAAATCTGCTATTGCATCATAACTTTCGCTTACCCATTATTTTTAAAGTTTTATTGGAACAGGAACTTGATTTTCTACTAGTTATTGCGATAACTTTAAAATCTATATATCGGTTGCTATTAATTTGGTCACATGATTAGAGAGCCCTCTTTAAACGCCCACGATATAAGATCTATATCTCTTTATCACCTATATCAAAAATTCTTTATATTTTAAAAAGAGTTTTATAGAAAAAATATGTATAACAATTTTTTGATGAAAAGCACATTACATAACTTTTTCTTATATGGTTAGGTAAGAGAAAATAATGTGATGTGAAGTCTTACCGAATTTTTTCACGCACATTTTTTTTCTCCTCCTTTTCACAAGATCTACATGTCCTGTCCACTGTCCCCCTATGTCATTCCCACACCTCAATCTCATCAAAGTCCTTTAATCTCTCACTTTTAAATCATTTCTGGTTAAGGAGTCTTGTCTCATTGCGTCCTTTTTTATAAGTCTATAGTAAGGGACATAAGTCGATTTGTCTATCCTGCTCCAGAGTCGTTGTGTCTCCTGATCTCTTATCGTCGATAGAATCTTCGCGAATACCCCGACCACGTCTATTCTGGCTTCTGTCCTTCTTAAAACTTCAAGAAGAAGTTGTCTTCCTGCTTCTTATGCTTAAATAGGACGGAGCTCAGCCAAGGAAGTGTTTCTTCATTTATTGCTCTACATATATGCTTCTTCCAGCATATTTTCGACTATCTGTTTTCCTCCATATTTAGAAGCTTGAAAATGTATTTAAATTTATTCTCAAAGATTGTGTTTAGGAGACTCCTTCTGTCCACTTACACCTTTCACAAATAGTCTGGAATCTTTCTTCTTACTCCCAAAGTTGACGTGATGTATTTTGCCATTTTCTCGATCTATATCTTCTTCTTTGGTTCTACCAAACTATTCCTCCGTATAATAGTGAGGGCTTTAATATAGTGTCAAAGAGTAGGGTTTCTTTTTTATGACTTTTATACCATCTCTTTGTGAAACTCACCATAACTGGTTTGAAGTCTTTCTTCATTTTTTGCCGTGTTCTTTTCTTCGTTTCTTGAAAGAGTCTTTTGCTTGGGATATCCAACAACCAAGATACTTATAATTTTCAACTATTTCTAAAAGCTCTTATTTTAATTTTAAGGTAAGTTTGTCTTACCTCGGCGTCCCTCTTTACAAATCATTATTTTTTCTTTTTTCACATTGATGAATAGCTTATTTTTTCTTCTTTAGTTTTCTAGACAACTCAAGCAGTCCATCAGGCTATCTCTACTATCAGCAAAGAATATCACGTCTTGACGAACTTTACCCGATGAATTTTTGTTGTCCCGATCACTGTTCCTCCCAGGTTTCTACGCTTCATTTACAGAGTTGAAGGTGTCATTCAGATCGACAAAGAAAGAGTAGAGTGATTTCCCTATCGATGGTTCAACAATTCTGTCGGAATTCCTCTTTACTTTCCGAGAGTTTTTCTTTTTCTTCTAACCATGTTCTTAGTTATTTTGCCATGACTACAGTGAGTATCTTATACCAGGTATTAAGTAAGCATATTTCCTGTAATTTTCAGATTTTGCAGACTCCTCGCCTTTAGAGAATGATATAATAATTTCTCTCTTCCATTCCTCCGGTATTCTTCCCATTCTCCAACATCCATTTATCTCATCTAGTAATTTCCTTTTTAACTCTCCCAAACAGGACTTTAATAAACCCATTTATTATTTGGTCCTCTTCTGGTGCTTTGCTCTCTTTCTTATTTCATTTTACCATTCGCCCACTTCTATAGATCTATCTAAATTTTCATCAAATATTTTTTGATTATTTTCTAGGTTTAACATCCTTTCTTCCACACCGTTCAATAGATTCATGAAATAACTTCGCAAAATGTGCAGATAAATTTCTTCGCCTTTCGTTTTGTACTTTTTTCTAAATTTTCTTAAGTTTGTCTAAAAGTGTTTTGGATTTTTTTCTGTTTGAGTCCAAAGCCTCTGTTGTTCTTTGTATATTTGTTCTCTTCTCATTTTTCTTGATCCTTTTTTTTTATTTTCAGGTCAACAATTAGTCGATTCCATTTTTCCTTTATCCCCATGATCTCCTGTGATTGCAACAAACTCCCTGCTTCTACCTTCCCTAAAATTTACAATTTCCAATCTTTCAAACCCAACCTAAACAAGTACCTTTTAAAGTCCCCACTCTCTGTTACTCCTGTTCTTCTTAGTTGTATGTGACCACTAATCATTATATGTTCGCTGGACCTAATGCTTCCATATCAAAAAAAAAAGTATTCGATTCTATCCGTAAAACAATTCATTCTCTTAAAAAAACCTAAGTTTTTTCCGAGTTTCTTTTCTTTTCGCATTGTATATTTTATTAAATTTCTTTTCTTTTAGATTTTCTTCATTTTTCTAAACTTTCTCGCACTAGTAGAGTCTTTAATTAAATTGTTTATCCTTGTAAATTTTTTGCATCATTCTAATAGATTTTCTTTTTTTTATTTCTTATTTTGTCTTTGGACGTTCTCTTCTTCACCCATTTTTCTAGCTTGCATGCATATTTTTCATCTATTCTTGCATTAAAATCACTGAGAAGTGCTGATTTCATTTCTTCACCTTCCTTTAATTTCTGTGTTATTACTTTATCAATTACTTTTATATTTTAGTCGTTATAGACTGAGAAAATTGCTCCTTTCCTTTTACTTCAATTTTCCATTCAATTGTTAAGCCCTTGGTCAACTTCGTTATTTTAAAATTTCTCCTTATTGATTTCTTTATTGCCATAATCTGACCGCCTTTTGCTCTTCCTTTTTTGTTTTCACTTAGAGCTGGATTTATTTCCACCTATATATTTTACTTAATTACTGACTTAAATAGTTTTCTGATTTTTTCTCGATCCATGTTTCCAAGACTATCAAAACATCTAATTGAAAAATGTAAGCCCAAAAATCCTGCGCTTTGCTCTTTAATCCGGCGACATTCCACAACAAAAGTTTAGGGGATTTATTTATTTTTTTTTTTTTAAATGTTAATTCTACTTTTTCCTATGTTTCTCCATTTTCATTATTCTCTTTAAGGCGCCAATATACTTTTGTTGTTTCTATATATATTCTCTTTCTACTCTTAAATGTCCTCCTGCACTTCTTATTTCTCTTACTTTATTTAATAGTTTATATTTCCTTTCCCTCTCCTCTCTCGTAAGAACTTCGTCTATGAATATCTTAGTATGTTTAAGGTTTTTTCTCTTCTATATTGTTCACTGTCTCTAAAAATGGTCTTATTTTCTTGTCTCTCTTCTACCCTAATCTTCTAGTCTCTATAAGTGATACATTTTCTATTTTTAATTTTTGCACAAAAACCTCTTTAACTTGAATAATATCTTTTGCTTCCTTCCCTCCATCCCATTAATCACAATATTTTTACTCCTTTCTTTTTCTTCTAGTCTTTCCATGTTAGATTTTAATTTTTCATTTTGATCTCTCATTCCTTTCATCTCTTCTGACCAGCGATGTCTCTCCCTCCCCCTTGCTAATTGATCCTTGACTCCTTTAATTTTTGTCATTAAATTTTCTTCGTTTTCTTCCAATTTTTCTAAAATAGAATCAAATATTTCTTCAATACTTCTTTCTTCCGCTCCACTTTTGTTTTTTGTTTTGTATTCATTTTCTGGGCTTCTTTAAGTTTTGATGCTTCTTTGGAAGATTTGACCACTCTCCTCCATTGGGGTGGTGAGCAAGTTAACCACGTTTTCAAAATTATTTGGTTTAGTTCCTTCCCGCCGTTAAATAAATAAATTTATTTTTATATTCTTTGGATTATATGATTAGAATAAAATAATTTTATTAAAATGTGTTTTTTAATGCCAAATATAGGGCCGTAGACTCGAGGGTTCTTCCTGGATCTCGATGACTATTGCATCTCAAGATCAAGAAGACGAATGATGAACAAATCGGTATCAAATCTTCGCAAAACAACGAAAAAAACGACACTTCGAACAAAAAGACACACACGTTTCTCTCTCTTGAAAGCTTACTCTGATCTCCTCTTTCCTATAAAATATTATTAGTAATCAAAACGTAAATAGTTTTACTTTTTTGGTAACTGAATCTAATATCCAAATTTAGGTAAAATATTTATAAATATAAAAAATTAATATTTATAAATATAAAAAATTAAATTGCCACCTAAATCTTGTTTATACAATGAATTAGACCTTTTTGACTCGGTTCTTCTTGTCGACTTCACCAAATATGAAAAAGGAATTTCCTTCTTCTTTAAAATTTTACCAAAATCTTTATAATCCTCTATTAAAACTTTATCTCCTTCTTTAAGGGCGGAAGATGTTGATATCTTCAATTGTACAATTTTCCGATTCTCTTTCAAATTTTTCCCTGCTTTTTTAATGGCATTTTTTATTACATAAATATCTACATTACTTTTTTGATTTAGATCGAAAACTTTAGTTTTAAATGTCTCTAGACATTCTAATATTTTATATCCAGCAGAATACAATTATTTGCTTTTGGCAAGCTTAGTATTTGTTTTCAGCTTTCTATAACAAGAATCTTTAGAAGTTTTATATCTCACCCCTTCTAATTCCAATTAACCCCCTGTCTCTTAGTGAAGCGGTGGAGATCTTGCTGCTGATCTAAGCGTCAGTGGTTTTCTTTATGTCCTGAGTGATAACATTTATTTAAACTATATTGGCTACCATTTAATTTAAATAAATATAGATGGAATTTAAATGGCCTCAATGTCGAAAAAGGCAAAAAAAAAAAACCTTAGAGCAAAATTCTCAAATTTGTATTACGGTATTTATTGAAAATTTAAATTTTTTTAAATTCGAATAAAAAAATATATATATGAATAATCTTATAAAAAGTTATGTTCTCTCTTTTTTTATCCATTTACGGGGTAAAAAACTCACTTTCTAGAGCAACGGTTCTTAAACTATGGTCCGCGGACACCCAGGAGTGCGCCATCTACTCTCAGAGGGTCCGCGAAGCCATTTGGTGGACAATTTAAAACGAATATTTGATTTCCTTTGAGACTTAGGACTAGGTTAAATAAGAAACCTTTATGACTTAAAATCATATTGATTCTTCAAACGGCCCAAGAGTAATATAGAAAATAGTGAAACAAATTTCAGCCTCTTTTCTACACCTTAGGGGTCGAATCCCTTTTTAGTTTGTGCTTAGGCTATGAACCAAATAAAATATCAAATTTGGCCCAGGGATTTAGACTGTGCGATGATTAGCCCGTTAGTCACTCATCGGGCGTGTTCTTTTATATATATAGATAGAAGAGAAAGCAATGAGAAGGAAAGAAAATATTTTTATAGTTCTATGATTCTGAAAATAAAACAAGGTTCACCTATAATTCAGCATTGATGACATTTCATGGATATGGCGAATCAGCACGCAATATTTCCTTATGACACATGAATTTTACGATATATATATATATATATATATAGAGAGAGAGAGAGAGAG
>JAAAKE020103308.1:6323-17971 GCA_010014785.2 Anisolabis maritima
ATGGTTGTCAATACTTAATCTAAATGAATCAAAGATATAAGCTTATCCTGTATTTTTTTTAAAAGCCTCATTAAAAGAAGTATATCTCCAGAAAAGTTTTTTTGAGGGGCCCTGGTAAATTTTTTGCATGAATTTTCACAAATAATATAAACTTGTCTATCTCTAAAGAGGAGGGGCGAATCCCTTAGGCAGTGATTATTGAATTAATCGGTTATACACAACAAGACTACTTTAATAAAAGGTTTTTTTTTTTTTAATAATATAATAATTTAAATATATTTTATCGCTTCGAACGCTAAGCGAGTCCTCTGCCTCTGCTTCAAGGGTCATTTTTATAATTATAAAGAGATCGGTCTATCTGCTTAGTCCTATGGGAGTTCTTTTCTCCAAGGGTTGGTCACCAGCTTCCCTTTAATTCCGATTTTGATATCAATACTCACTCACTCTAGTTAAAAAAAGACTGGGATGAGTTAATTAACCAGTTCTGATGCCAAATGAAATTGGTTTTTTATATATAGCTATATATATACTATATCTCTATTTGTATATAACATCTAATGAATGGATATCAGTAAAATTGTTGTTTATTTTTGATTGAAGAATATTCTTCATTAAGTATTATAATAATCTATTCTAATTTAGCAGAGAAAATCTTAATATTAACTGCAAATAAAAGGTTTTATCTGGCAAAAGATCTTAAATTAATGCAGTGGTGTATAACAAGAGCAAGAAAAAAAAAAAGAGAGGAAGAGGGGAGTCGTCTGGAGGCAAATTTTTAAAAGTGGACGCTGAATTGTTTTCCAATAAATGATAATAAAGAAATTATAAAATTTTAAAATTTCAAACCATATATAGACGTTAGTCAATTAGGATAGGCTTCGATGATCTAGCCCCCATCCCCTCTAAAAAAATTGCTTAAATAAATTCAATTTTGTAGAAAAAAAATCGGGAGTGACCTCACCTCGACTTTCTCGTAAACACTGGTTGTTAGAAGTGGACTTCGTCTTAGTAAAATCATATATGAGTTATCAGGATTTTTAGAAAAACATTTCAGGTAAATTATCACTTTCGGCAGCCAGAAATAGTCCAAAGGTTGAAAGAGATCTACGATTTTGCTGTAATGCACATATGAAAAATTTAGTTGATATACATTAAAGCGTGCTCAATTTATCATGTAAACGAACATACATACCGACAAACAGGCATAATTCGACAGGGAAGTCTAAAACGTAGAACAATCAAAATCTCGAGATAGAATTTTTGGACGATTACAATACTTTCTCAATACTACGTATACAAGTAAAAATGAAAATAAATAAAAGTGTTGTGGAGTCGGTAGAGTGTTGCCGTTCTGCACAGGAGATCGGTGTTCGCATCCAATTAATGGTATTGAATTTTTTAGGCAAGTATATCTAAAGAGACCTTATTAGCCACATAATAAAATTAAACAAAAATGTTTAATCTTTATTTTGCACTGCTTGCACCAGGGTGTCAAATTTTCTCTCTCTCTCTTGTTGCGACATTGATTCCACTTTGGACTTTTGGACCTATCTATTTCATTAATGTTCTTTCGCGCCAAAAACCCAGACGTAGCCTCCTCTCACTTATCCTGATTAATAATTTTTAGCTAGCCAATCGGATCGGTTTTCTAAATATCGGGATCAGGCTGCAATAATTTTATTGAGTCCACATCCTCAAAAATAAATAATTTTTTAACTTTCATAAATTTATAAAAAAATGTTTCACCCTATATCACATCATGCCTACCCTGCCATTTGGCCAACCCTTTAGAATAATTCTCCACTACTTCCATATGGCTCTCCAAGGCCGCATCAGAATTTCATTTCAAATGGAAATGAGTTATTTTACTTTTTCTTTTTTTTTACTTGAACAAAATAACTATTAGCCCTAAAATAAAATCCATATGCCAGTTTAATTAAGATGTTAGTTGTTGTTTTCTTTAGATAATACCCAAATAAAATGTCAATGATGAAATATTCCAGAAAAAAGAATGAATTTATCATAGAGCTCTGCACGGGCCAAAGTATTTTGGCCTTATGCCCGAACTTTTAAAAATTTCAATTGATCTGGGTGGGCTGGGATGGTAACTAGCTTAAATATCAGATTTGATTCGAACGTTTTGTGAGATTTTTATATAACGACCATTTTTTTAGATTCAATCTCAAAAGGTGTATTTCCATCTTTTTTTTGCGATCGCAATACTTCCCCTGCACTATATTTTACGAATTGATAAGAGAAAGTAAAATGTGAATATATCAAATGATATTGAAGATTCCTCAATATATGCTTTTCACATTAGAGAGAACAATGATTTTAAATGAATATTTAATTATTTATAATTATTTAAAATAAAATTTTTTGTATATTACTTCTTTGCATTTAGTAAGGTAAGGGGGAGGAGGAGACGCCACAAATCAGCATTAAAAAAGTGGGGTGCGAATGAAAAGGTTTTTTTTAAGTCTTTTTCGGCATATGAGGTCATTTAAACTCCGACTTATAGGGTTAGGACGGAAAGCGAACCTCTTTGGTGCGTGAGCCTAGACCTCTATCTCTGCATCCAGGAAGAGGGCTAAAAAAATAATATAATAAATCTTGAATGCTCACACTATAGCTAAAAAAAATGTTCAAATTATAACGGAAATACACATTTTGAGATCACCACATCTAAAAAAAAATTGGATATCACAAATGGTGTGTCTCTCTGTCTGTTTGTATAAGGGTTTCTTTCTCAGAATGAAACCCTTATATCTAATTGGTCGAATTTTCTCAAGAATTTTTTTTTATTTTTGATTTTCTTTAAGAACTTAGTTGGTGGAAAATTTTTAATTATTCATTTATTTAATTTTTTCTTTTTTGAGGCCTGTGCTCGCCCGATTTCATTTGCCGTCCCTCCTTGGTTTCACTACCCATCTGTAGTTTTTTTTAAGACTTTCAAAACCCGCCCGCGGGCCGGGCCTAGCATCCCATGGGCTTACCCGTATCCATGCAGGGCTCTAATTTACCACCTCATATGATAGTGTCGTAATAATAGTCAATTTTAAACTCTATTTTTTCTATAAAAATTTTGATGAAAATTGAAAAGTAAAACAAGTCCTTGAGGAATGAGAGGCTTAAGCAAAGAAGCAACTCTAGAAGGGATATTAAATTAGTTTCCAGCTCGTGTAAGGGTTCGTGTGAGTTGCTTGTTGGTTTCAAAATAGGGGTGGGGGCTCTCTTTCTTTCTCTCATTTCCATCCTCGTTTTCCCCTAAGACAAAACTTTTCTAAGTTCATTAGGCAGAAAAGGCAAACAAGACACATAACTTCGAGATTCAAACCTTTTATAGTTTACTAAAAAGTTTTTACACTTTTTTAAGCTCTATAGTAATAAATCGATTTTTGAAACAAGACCAAATAAGATATAAAGAAAAACAATCTATCCTAAAACTTGTGAAGTTTCTATTTGAATGAGTTGAAGAAAAATCTTTTTTCTTTTATTGTTATTAATGCAGATTTGTTTGTTTGTTGACAGTTATATGAAGAACTTTTCATCTATATCCTGAAAAAAGACACTCTAAGAAAGAATTGGGGTCCTTTTTAAGCTTGCTTATTATATATAGATTATTTACAATAAAGCCGTCATATCGTAAAAAATATTTTTTTATAGGCCGTTTTCCAGATCATATCCCTACTTAAAACTGAAAAGACCAAAAGATGCTCCTTCCATAACCCGTCCAAACAATCTCAAAGATTTCTCCCAGGCTTCGCGCTTTTTTGTCTATAAAGAAGAGTAAAGCCCATGCCTCTTTCCACCTCTCTGGGATTCCGTATGCCTTACTATAATAATATTTATATGAACATAAAATTTTTTTCTGCAAAAGTTAGAATCCACAATTTATATCATTCATTGTGAAAATATCCTTATTACTTAAAAAAAATTTTCTTTCTGCTTGAAACACTTTAAAAGATTTTTAAGTAAATTCAGGTTGTCGGAAGTGGACTATATTTTAACCATGGTCTCTGATTTTGATATAATGTAAGTATACAACATTTTACTCGTCTCAGTGTTATCATGATTTTTATTAAAACATTTCAAGTAAAGTGCCACTTCCGGTGGCCGGAAATAGCCTAAGTTGATAGAGATCTAGAATTTAGTTGAAATGTATATATGTACTTTGATAATTCTGTATTATATTAAAACGTGCTAGAGTTATCGTGTTAATGAACATACACATACACACACATACAGACATAATTCGAAAAATGATATTTTCAGGTATAGAAAGTCAAGAACAATCAAAATCTCGAGATCGAATTTTTGGATGATATCAATATTTTTTCTATACTACGTAAACTAGAAAGTAAAAAAAGAGAAATTTTAAATAACTTATTAAATTTCTCTAATTTTAGATGGATTTAGGAAATTTTTCTTTCAGATCCGAAACATTCTCTAAAATATCTAAATATTAATTTTTGTTAAAATCTGGAAAATAGTTGTTAAAAAAAAAGAGCGACATAAAGTTTACAAATACAGAAACAGATTGTGTTTTTCGGATTGAGGGAGTTAAAATGTCGAAGTTGAAATTTTAACCGATTTACTTGCTGGGTGCAAAGAAATTGATTATATTAATATATAAATAATATTAATGAATTTGAATTTAATTAGCTTTTGGAGTTATAATTTTTATATTTAGGCTCTTCTCTCTAAATTGAAAAGTGATCGAAGTGCCATAAGAATTTTTTATCCATATTTCATATTATCTTTCCTTAGAATAATAGAATCAATTTTAAGTTACGGCTCATTTGGCTTTTATATAACGGCTCAATACGTTTACAGGTCAAATGGATCTAAGCGGAAATTAAAAAGAGTTTAGAACGATACCTGACAGCCCCTATTCCAATCCAATTGAACATTGAGCAACGTATATGAAAAAATAAAATATTTAATTTTCAAATTTGGTCTAAAAACCTCAGCTTTTTTTAAAATACACCTACGTTATATTAAAAAAAAATCAATAGTGTTTCCTAAATATTCACACAAAAAAACAAGACCACATAAAAATTCAATTATATTGCAAACAAAGAGAATGGAATTTTAAAAAAGAAAATTTGCAAAAAACAATCAAACAATTTCTAAATTTCCAAAAAGAAAGGATATTACTCCTGGAATATTGCGCAATATTTATTATTTTAAACGATCTATTGGTTGTCTTTTTTACAATCTCATATAATGTAATTTGAAAAATGGCAACTATTTCGTATAAATCCTTTAAAGAATATTAATTACCTTTTTATATGGTTAAAACCCTTTTTTAATGGCCCTGTCCTAGGGGCTGGGTTTCCTTCTATCCCCTCTATTGAAGGCGCTGGGTAACTGGGTACCGATCTTTGTTTGTTTTTGAAGGGTTCTGCAAAGATAAAAACTAATAAATTTACAAAGTCTTCTTCCTAATAAATAAAACCAAAAATAAAATGGATAAAATAATCAAATAAAAATAAAAAATTAGACAATAGAAATTTATAATAAAAAAAAATATAAAACTAATGAGAAGTCAACCTTAGCTACTTTAGAATTTTCATTCACTCACCAAATAATTCATTTTTAGGAGCAGTTGTAGATGAAGAGTTAAACTCGGAGAAAAAAATTTGTCGTCTTAGAGAAAACTAGGATAAAAGAAGAAACGAATATAATTATATATATATAAAACCAAATGAACTACAAAAAATATTTTTAAATAAAAAATAAATATCTTTTGAACTACATTCTAATTATAAACAGGATTCCAAATCTGGCAAAGATGAGCTAAATTTTATTGCAAACTTATGAGTTCCATTCCCACTTTCTATCTGCTATTTTAAAAAAGTGAGAGAACTATGTAAAAAGTAGAGGTCACTCGTTTCCCCTTTCTTCTCTTGACACACCATTGACAAAACATATCTTATACATATAGTTTAACATTAAAATTTTTGCATTTTAATCGCAGTGACCTGAAACATCAGGATAAATTTTCTATAAACATTTTGATAATTATTAAACTTACTCTTCTTTCTTTTCAAAGTGAAAGTAAGCAGAATTCATTTTATTTTTATTTCTACTCATTCTGCCAATTTTTTTATTTATACCCATTCTGCTGGTAATAAAAATATTAAAATATAATTTATGAGCATATATTTTTAAAATTCTATTTATTAATCAATTCAGGTTTAAATATTATATATTTATTAAACTTAGAAAGTTGGCAATTGAAAACAACCTTGAAAGCTGGCTGCATGGGATTCTACTTGTCAATTTTTTTCACTTTAAGATCCAAGTTTGGTTTATATATTAAGATGGTTTTACATTATACAGTAAATATATTAGCAAATGGATGTTTTTTTTGTCTTTTTCGGCATCTGAGGTCATTTAGTCTTCGTCCTTATTTAAATTGGTAGCCAATATAATTTAAATAAATTTTTGTCGTTCAGGACGGGAACCACTCACCTTTAGTATGTGAAGCTAGACCTCTAGTTCTGCACCAAAAGACAGGCGGGATGAAAAGTTAAAGAACATAAAAAGAGCAAACATCTGATAAATACCTGAGAAAAGAAAGGTAAAACTATTGTTTCTTTAATCATATGAATCAATAAATAACAAGTGAATTGGTATTTATTTTTCATGTTATTACTAAAAATTAAGTAATTAGATTAGAATATTAATTTAATAAGACAAGACCATTCTTACTAACAGTAAGTAAATTAATCTTAATTTAATGAAAAAACTAATGTATACTTAGATAGAATTCATTTTTTAATTGAAATAAGAATTTTGACTATGCTAATTTAAAAAATCTGAATATTAAAATAATTTTAAAATTGAGTATTTTTTCAGATTATATTTTATGAAAGCACTGTTAGAAATTTTTTGTTTAAAAAAATATTCTTCACATGAAGGTAAGTAAATTTATTTTTATTATTAACTTAAAAATTTAATTAATTAACATCCGGTTTAATAATCAACTTTAGCAAATAGTTAGTCTTTAATTTAATCTTTAGTTGAAACATGATTTGTTTCCCACGATGTTAAGAAACATAGTCAAGAGTCCTTGTTACATCATAGATACAAAACCATATTTGAACCAAAGGCAAATTTTAAAATAAAGTCTTTGATAAATTGATTATAAAATCAGTTGTAAATTAATTTATAAATATTAATAAATAGAATTTAAAAAATATATGCTTATAAATTATATTTTAATATTTTTATTACCAGCAGAATGGGTATAAATAAAAAAAATATTAAATACAATGACTGAAAAATATTTTTCTAAGGGATGTAACATTCTAAATTGTAGATATCATATAAAACAGAAATATATTAATTTATTTTGTATATTTCTTTTTTAAGCGAAAACTCACCATTTGATGAATCAGAGCTGGGTTTTGTCAGGTGAAAAATGGCGTTTGGGTGTGAGCTTCACTTCCTTTATCATCTTCATCTCCTCATTGATCCTATAAATAGATGGCGCCCAGTGCATTTTGGGTGTTATTTAAAAAAAATACATGTATTTGTTGAAAAAAAAAATAAATAAATTATTGACTAGTGAATAAAAAGTATACAGTATATGAAGGAAAATTTAAATAATTTTCAAATAAATATGTTAATAGTAAAATAGTAATTTCCTTAGTATTTTTCACATTATTAAATTTGCTATTTTCTAATGAGGAAACAAGCTTCCGAAGGATGGACTTATTCAATTGAACCCTCTTCTAGCTGATTAAGTTCACACTACGAGTATATACGTACAGTATATAACTTTTCAAACATTCCTCCCCACTCCCTCTTTTTTACTTTCTCTCATCTATATATGAAATATAGAGTGAAAAAATATTGTTTCATTATTAACTTTATATAACTTATTCATTTTTTTTTTTTTTTTTTTTTAGATAAGAGAACAAAAGGTTCAACAAACCTATAAAACCCAAAGGTCTCAGCTTACCAGGAAGAAAAACAGGAAAAAAGGAGCAAGTTGCTTGTTGGGGTTGAATTTGAAAGATTGGAGATTGTAAATTTTAGGAAAGATAGTAGCAGGGAGGTTGTTCCAATCACGGGAGATGATGGAGATAAAGGGAGACTGGATTTGACTAATTCTACTATCGCGATTTTAATGATATGGGGATGATGGGACGATGATTATATTGCGGACAAACGTCATTTTTGGAGGAATGATGGATTTTATTTCGGCATGATAGTACCTGTAAAATAAAGAGACACTTTCGAGTGACTGCAAGGGGTCAATAAGAGTCTCGTCTTCGAACAGTCTCACCGCACGCCTTTGAATCGCGTCATGAGAAGAGAGAGCATCCTGAGAAGCCCCTCTCCACAGGAGAGACCCATACTCAAGACACAGGCGAATATAAGCCTTGTATAGGGTTAGAATTTGATGAGAAAGCTTCCTAGCAGCAAATTTGGCAACCGCAGAAATATGGTCATTCCAGGAATAATCAGAAAAAATCGTTACATTCAGAACAGAAAGCGAGACTCTGAACTGAGATTATTATGTCTATAGTTAACGGATGGACATGTTCTATCTTTCAGTCTGGAAATTAGACAACATTGTGTTTTCTTTTAGTTAAAGTTGATTTGATTATGGAATCCCCATTTTTCCAAGATGCCGATGTAATCTTTGAAAGAAGACTCAATATCATTAGAGAAAACCCCTCGATCTAAGTGAGTACAGAGTATTATCGTTCGCAAAACAGTGAATGAGTTTGGATGCACTGTTATGAGGTCATTAATGTTCATAAGAAATAGGGGGGGGGGAAGGACCGCACCTTGGAGGACTGCATTGATTGTATGAGGAACAGAAGTAATCTTTAGCTAATATTTCGAATGTTTGTAAATTATTAATAATCATCATCCCCTCTAAAAATAGTTTAAATCAAGGTTGCAACTGTCGGCTGTTAAAATAAAATTATACAAAACAAATAATAATAACAGCATTTTTTGTTTCTTGGAAAATTATCTCCTTGTTTAAAATGTGAAAACAGCAGACACAATAATCTAATAAATAATAAACATGTCATCATCTCAAAACGGCCTCCTTAAAGGTCACTGGACTCGAGTAAATACGGTCAAGTAAATCTTTATAGAATTTCCTACTTGAGTTTTAGACATAAATTTCAATTTAATTTTTACTCCGTCATTTTACCTCTTTCCCTGATTCCTAGATAAGTAAAACGGAGATTTTTATAGAAGATAAATAAATTCTCTTTAATCTGACAACATTATTAAAACTGCCATTTCCTTAAGTTGAATCTGTATCAAAAAATATTTATCCTGGAATCTGAAATATTTCTTATTAATATACAAATCTCAAAAATTCAAAATTAGTATGATTCATTAGCCAGGATTCCTGTTTGGGTGGAAGGGGTGGGGGTGGGGTTAAACTTTGCGCTTGTATGATCTTTTTAGATAGTTTGCATTTTTTTTTTTGAGCTAATTATTTTTTTTTTAAGTCTATTTCTATTTCTATTTATATATGAAAAAAAATTCCATTTAAATTATTTTACTAAATTTTTCATGTACTTTCTTGGTTTTTATTGACATGTTTTGTTTTGTTTTTGTTTTTTTTCATTTTCTGTCTTTTTGGGAGGAAGGGGAGGCTCTAAGATCATCTTACAATACATCCTACAGTTGGGTTCACTAAAAAGATTAAAATTTCCCCCATTTCAATTAACTTCACTTAAATTCTTTTTTAATGAGAAAATTTATTTTAACTTCTTATTCTTCACACCATATAACATTACTAATCACGAAAAATTAAATTTTTTTACAAAGGGAAAAAACAATTCTTTCACCTAAACGTTTGCAATTTATAATAATAACATTTTATGAAGTATATGTAATGATTAATTTTAACACCTTGTTTGTCTTCAAGACTTCTAAATAACATTTTTGAATTTGTGCACAAATGTTGGAACCAGTTGAAACATCATGACAAGAAATACTTATATGTTATACATTTACTTTCATATACACAACTACTTTAGATTTATTATACATAGTCTATATAAGAGTAGATTAATTAAACGCGAGAGGCATGTCAAAGTAATGCGTGCGATATTTGTCACTTAGGCAATGTTGAGACTAAGTGCTTCTAGCTGGGTGGTTGTTTCTACTCTTTCCTCTCGCCTCTTAATTCCTTCATCACTATTTCTTCCATATTCTCATATATCTAATTCATTAAACTTAATATAAATTAGATAATATTAAAAAATTATTTTATTTTTATTTTATTAGTTTATATATCTAAAACTAGTTTCAAAGAACCTATAAATTTTGTGTCCCTTCCTTTTCAGTCAGCCTGCTTTAATTAATAAATTAAATTGATTTTATAATAGAGAAAATAAGGAGGTTTATAGAGTACAAACATTTCACTTGGCTATTTATAAAGATATTAAGGTTGCACGTAGATGTAATTAAAGGAATTTCATCTATGGAAGAAGATGTTTATTTTTTGGCCGACGTTTCGGGCGCAAGTCATGTCCCTTATATATTGCATAAGATATTTATCACGTAATGTTAATAATCACAATATCTTCGAGAGACTTTTCGTCTTGTGATTCGCGTGGGAAAAAATAACACGGTGAAATTGAGGGTGATTTCTAAATGGCAATGCCAGTTATGTTTAAAAACAGACGGAAAATTGAATCGAACAATAAATAATTAATACTCCATTATTTTTGGGTTAATTAAAGCGAAATTTTATGGTAATAAGGATAATAAGATGGGGATGTAATTATATATAGAGAAATAATTAATAAATAAAAGAAATTTAAAAAAAGTATAAGATATCTCAAAACAAGCACAGGTCCTAATGAAAATTTGCAGGAATATTCTTTATTGAATTCTGAATACAAAGGGGGTGAAAAAATAAAAATCACCTTTTCATTAATGAATTTATATCTACTAAACTAAGAGATGTGCCCTATTGAAACGTGGCATGTTTATTCTTCATTGAATCCTGAATCTAACGATATATCGTTCTTCGAGGAGAGGTTGCAACTGGCGTTTCAACACCTGCATAGGTGCTAATTAATTTATAACTCCTTAACTAGAAGATTCGCATTAATAAAAATTTGCATGCATATTCATTTTTAAAATCCCTTTTTAATGTTTATTTTTTATTATTATTATTTTTTTTTTTAAATTAAATATAAGGAATTATTAATTTTATACCTAGAAGACCCAAAATGGTAGTTATCGAATACTAATTTCACTTTCTCTTATTTTTATTAATATATACTCTGAATATATTTGTGAAGTCTAATGGCCATAGTAGCAAAATAGACTGTCATAAATAAATAGAAAAAAAAATTTATTGAATTTATAATTAAGAAATATATATACTAATTCCTCTTTAAAATCAAATATCAAAAAACTCAATAATTAGTATTTTTTGTTTTTAATAAGAAAAAATATTTAGTAAAAAGAACGAGTGATTTAAAACAAAGAGAGAGTAGAACATAAGAAAATAATATCACTGACCTTGGGGAATAAAGTCCTTTTGTTGCAAAGAGGCAAGCGAGATAAAAATAGCAAAGTGGGCGGAGCGAGGTTGGAAAGTATTGTTGAGATTTAAAAAAAATAATATATTGTGTCTATGAAGA